>CAKNYM010045737.1:70455-89135 GCA_932195095.1 Andricus curvator | reverse complement strand
TTTTTTTTTTTTTTTTTTTTTTTTTCTTTAAACCCGGGAGGACAGAAAGCCAAATCGGATTGGTATTATATCCATTGTCCCTATTGATGTTATTAGGGTGTTTTAAGATTTCGATTGCTTCTCTATGTTTTCTTGGAAATTTATTGTACGTTTTTGCGATTACGGTTGTTTTTTCAAATAAAATGCTATGTCCTGTTTCAATATGATGCTCAGCTACTGCTGATTGCGTGAAATGTTTTAGCCTGACTTTACTCTCATGTTCTTTTACACGTTGACTTACCGCCCTCCCGGTTTCTCCAATATAGACTTTGCCACAAGAACAAGGGATTTTATATAATCCCGGATCACTGAAAGGTTCTTTTTTATCTTTAGGGTTGTTTAGAAGTTGTCCTATTTTTGCAGGTGGTTTAAATATTGTTTTGATGTTGTGCTTGTTGAGAATTCTTCCTATTTGTTCTGTGATACCTTGAATGTAGGGTAGGGTGGTGGTCATTTTTCTCTCTCTTTCTTCAGTAGGTTGTGTTGACTTGTTTTGATGAGTGTATTTTCTTATTGCTTTATTAATTTGTTTGTTTGTGTAATCGTTTTGTATTAGGGATTGTTTAACATTTTGTAGTTCTTTTTGTAACTTACCTTTATCTGTTATGGAGACAGCTCTGTATACAAGGGAATTAATGACCAACGGCCATACCACGCTGAAAAACCCAGTTCTCGTCAGATCACTGAAGTTAGGCAGCGTTGGACGCGGTTAGTACTTGGATGGGTGACCATTCAAGAATACTGACATGAGTGCTGTTGGCACATCGTGGGTGTGGTGAGCCCACACTTGTAGTTATTTATAACTACAAGAAAAACCTAGAAACACTACCCGAATCGGGTAGTGTCACGCCTACCCTGAAAGGGAAATGGTTTAATGGTATATATATATATATATATATAATGACCGATTGCTTTTGAGATGGGAGGTGGTGGGGGGAGGCATGTAGGTATCTGTTTGTATGGGTAGGTTTTCTGTAAACTTCATGTCCTAATGTGTTATCAGATCGTTTGTAAACTAGTACGTCCAAGAAAGGCAATTTTCCGTTTTGTTCTATTTCCATGGTGAATTTTATATTAGGGTGTAATTGATTGATGAAATCGAAGAACTTGTGTAGTTCATCAAGTCCATGTCTCCAGATGACAAAAGTGTCGTCAACGTAACGGCACCAAAATTCTGGTTTAAGCTTTGATTTGTTAAAGATTTTAGTTTCTAGATTTTCCATGAAGATGTTGGCTATTACAGGTGAGATTGGAGATCCCATTGCTGCTCCTGAGGTTTGTTCGTAGAATTCGTTATTGAAAGAGAAATAGGTATTAGTAAGACAGTGTTCTATCAATGGTGTGAGATTGGAAGGGAAGTTTGCAAAGGATTTGACAATATCGATTGTATCAGAGATTGGTACTTTTGTAAAGAGAGATACTACGTCGAAACTCACTAGGATGTCTTGGGGTTGAATGTGAATCTGTTGTATTTTTCTGATAAAGTCAAAAGAGTTTTGGACGCGTGTGATGGAGTTTCCTGTGAAAGGATTCAGTTTTTTGGCGAGAAAGCGTGCTAGGTTGTAAGTTGGTGAGTTTATTGCGCTGACGATCGGTCTGAGTGGGATGTTATTTTTGTGAATTTTTGGGAGTCCATAAAGTTTTGGAGAGATGGGATTAGTAGGTTTTAATTTAGATATTGTTTCGCTGTCAAGATTTGAGTCTTTTAGAAGGGTGTTTGTTTTTCTGACTATTGTTTTTGTAGGGTCCTTTTTAAGTTTTTTATATGTATCGTCAGTGAGAAGGTCCATGATTTTGTTGTTATAGTCTTCTTTATTCATTATTACTGTTGTATTTCCTTTGTCTGCGGGTAATATTATGATGTCTTTATTCTGATTGAGTTCTTTAATAGCTGTTTTTTCTTGTTTTGTTAAGTTTGAGGGGGGAAGTTGGGCTTCGCGTAAAATGTTGGCCGTCCTACGTTGTATGTCATTCGCTTTTTCGGGCGGAAGGATATATATTGTGGATTCCAAATTACTGATTATTTCTTCTTTCGGGATTTTGGAGGGAGCTACTGTAAAGTTATGTCCTTTAGATAAGGCTGAAATCATTTCATTGCTGAGAGGATGGTTGGAGATGTTTTTTACTGTGTTAGTTAATGGTGCGTGCCTTTTTTAAAAAAAAAAAAAAAAGACTTGATTGACCAATCAAGTTCAACCAGCCCACACCAGGGGGCGCTCTGGCCAATCACAGGCATCGTAGAGAATACATACATAAGAACAACATGACCTGAAACTTCAGTTTCAGGTCAGCCCTGAAGAAGTGAACTGCAATGTTCACGAAACGTCGGCAACATTCATAGTTTCGCACACGATTGAAACCCGAAAAATCTTTAAATTTTTAATTTAAATTTATTATAATGGATCATCGTGAATGTCTAAAATCTATTTTAATTATTGTTATTTATTGTTTATAAAATGAGTGAATATATCTTTAAATACAAAATCTTCAAGAATAAATATTTTTATATAAAAGTAAAGGCCAAGCCTAAACATCTGGACACTCCGTATGTTTATAACACGGTCGAGTCTCATCATTGATTCAATCTATTTATTTTGTGATGGTGGTGACAGTGTAGGTCCAGGATTAAAATCTCTGCGTTCACTAGTGAGTTATCTCAAAATATTTTCTTCGCTTCGATGAACATGCTTTTGGGTTGATTGATTGTGATGTCTATGATGTCGATACAAATCTGGGATTCGGAGTCCACCAGTAAGTAAAGGGAAATCAGTTTCTTCAGATGGACGAACAGGTCCTTGGAGTGGTCCATCAACAGACTCATCTCCATCCGATTCCATTAGCTCTGCACGTGTTCATTAAGATACAATTATAAATTATTTTTCAAATTTACAAGTTGTTCAAAATGAACAACTGCAAACTCTGAGCTTTGTGAATTAAGTAAGATAAAATTAAATGATTTAAAAGTTTACAATTTTAAATACAAAACCTTAAAAAATAAATATTCTTATATTAAAATGAAAGCATTGAGTACTAACTAATTCAGAACAAGAAATAATTTCATTTTATGGTGGGATTCTGACGATCTCAGACTCGGTTAAATATCTGGGGGTAATGATAGATAGCAAACTGAACTGGGCAAAGCATCTTGAAACCCAATGCAGGAAGTTTGTAATGACATTTTGGATGTGCAGAAGAGCCTTTGGTTTAACGTGGGGTCTAGGGCCTAACATTTTTGCATAGCTCTACTCCGCTGTTCTTAAACCAAGGTTCTTATACGCGGCCATGGTGTGGTGGACACAAGTGAAATTTAAAACGATGCAGGACAGGCTGCGACGATTACAAATGCTAGCGTTTAGGGTTGTTATGAGAGCAATGAGGATTACGCTCACAGCAGCCGTAGGATTCATGGCCACTGAAGAACCCCTACATGTTGCTTGGGGGACTAGATACACTCAGCTCTCAAGTGAAATCAGCACACTGCCAATTGTTGAAATGAGGCAAGATAAAATAAGAAAACGCTTCAACTTCACCAAGACTTTCGGCCATCTGCATCCCAAGCAGGGATATGTGAAAAGAAAATGGAAATCCGCTCCTTCTAGGGAATATATGGCACACAGACTGCTCCAAAGGAGTCAGGAGCAGGAATCTATGACAGAGCGCGAATAAGGGGGATAGATATCCCGCTTGAGTGGCATGCCACTGTTTTTCAGGAAGTGGCCCTGGCCGTCTTTCGCTGTGCTGAGACATTTTATTAAAAAAATATAACATTAGCTAGTTTGGGAAAGCAAAAAGGCAGTGAACCAATTTGCACGAAAGAAATACGCGGCTCTCATATGGGTTCCTTGTCACACGTGAATCAAGCGCAACGAAAAGGTAGACCAGTTGGATCCAGACAAAGCTCCGGATATACTCGAAACAAGCCCAGGAATGCCGATATGCGAAGTCTATCCTGGGCTATATTTACAGTATGGACAGAGCCAGGGAAATCCTAAGTTTACCAAAGAAAGATATAATGACAGTGGTTCGGATGCTTACAGAGCACAACCACCTGAACTATCACATGCACAAGATGGGGTATAACTCCATGACAAAGTGAAGGAAATGCGGCAGGGATGATGAAACATTACTGCATGGTTTATGCCAGTGCCCGGCATTAGCCAGGATCAGGCAACAAACCCTTGGAGTCCATTTCACGAGACCTGAGGAAATTATAACACGATCATTGGTTGACATACTAGGCTCCACCATGAGGCCTGGGGTCAACTACTGAGAGCGAATAGTGAAGGGTGTGACACAATAAGTTTTAGAGCTTTACCGCCAAGGGGGCTCCTTCGAGGCTTCCTGCCGGCATATAAACTAAACTAAACCCTAAGGGTTGTACATGACCTTCGTTTTTTATTATTACTTATTACCACCTGCATATTTCATATTATCTTATCCTTACTATTTACAACTATTTAAAACTGTGTGAATAAATTCTTATATCTAGATCCTTACTTCTATTTATACGATAGCGCAACTTATCTACTTATACTATTACATAACCACTGCTTACAAATATTTACGCTTGAATGACTGCCGCTTCCTTTTTCTTTAACTTTTTTCCTACCTCAACTTTGCCATTTTTTTAACATTCACTTTTTCAGTCTTTCTCGTTCGCTTATCTAGCCCTCTCCAATTCTTTCATCCACTTCTGATCCAATCCATCCTCCCCTAGAATCATCACCACATTCTCTTGCCAGCTTCCTTTTTCCATAATTCCTCTTCTACATCCTTACCATACATGCTACAATTTTTCATCTTTCTATTAACAGATTCTGCACTTTCTGTTCTCTTTCTTTTCCCAATAGATCCCTACCCTAACCTTCTTTTCCCAATCTAAATCTTGCTATTATGGTCTACCTTCTCTTCCCTGTCCCTTCTATTAATACTTTAATACTCCTCTTCTTATCATCTTTCCATTAATTGTTCTTCTCCTGTCCCCTTCTGCAATTTTTAATAGTTTGCTCAAGTCCCCTCTCTTACAGCTCTAGCACTACAGAACTTCCTTTCTTCTTCCATCTTGTTAATTATATCGCCCTCCTTCTCCGTTCTTCCACCTCGTTCACGCACTTTTTTGCTAACTCCCCTCCCTTCCTGTTCCCTCCCTTGGCTTTGTCTCAAACTTTCAGGCCCTCTTTCCGACTCTCGTATTTAAATTATCCCTTTGCGCTCCTTCTCTTACGGTATATCCAGGCGTCCTTCAGTCTACATCTAGCGTTCACCTTAAACAACTTATATTAGCTCTATGATCTCCATTAGTTTGCAAGTTTTATCCCAAATATTTAAACTTCTTCATTTCTCCTCACTATACTCCCTTTCACTTCACAGTCTATTCTTTCTTTCTTCCCCTACCTTTCTCAACCCCATTAACTCATTATCTTTGTCTTTTCTACCATTATATCCTTTTCTCTTAATTTCTTCTTGTAAGTATCAGATTAATGTATTAAATAAAAGAGGACTAAGAGGACATCCTTGTTTTACATACCTTTTTGCTTTTATAAAAATGACTGATTATCTTTTTGTTAAACCCTCGTATCTTCTTGTTCAACATAACTTTTTATACGTCGACTCGGTCCTGTGAGTGAAACGCTGCCTTTAGGTCCACGAACTTTGCTATCGTCCCTCCATTCTCCATTCTCCCTTTTAATCCTTTTATTTACAAGATAATTCAGAACATATATATTGTCCATCAGCCCCACTCTGTTTCTAATCCTTATCTGATTCGGTAACTCTATCGACTTTTCCTTAACTCTTTTCTTCATCCTCTCCGATTGAACACTCATATATACTTTATACAATTTTGGCATTAGCGTCATTCCCCTGTATTCTTTAACCTCCTTCCCTTTGCCTATCTTCACAACTTGTACCACTTCCCCTTCTTTTCACAAATTTTGCTACCCCTTTTCTTTCCATACTCTATTGCACATTTTCCATGGACATTCCTTTAGTACCCCCCTGCCCATATTTCCAGACTTCACTTGAAATTACATCTATACTAGGTGCCTTACAATCTTTCATTATTCCTGACACCATGGTTACTTCTTTCTTTCTTGTGCCCTCTTCCTCGTCTCTTTCCCTATCATACTTTCTTCCTTTTCTAACTTTGCTCTCTACCATTCCTAGAAAATCCATTAAATCTGTTTTACATTCTATTCACAATATCGTGGCTTACTCTCTTCCTTCTTTTTCTCTCTGTTTACTACCCTTCAAACCTCTTCTTCTGTCCTAGCCTTCTCCGCCTCTTTTTCAAACCTTTTATTTTGCTTCTCTTGTTTTTCATTAAGCAACACAGTATATTCCTTTTTTCCTTTCTTATATTTTTCTTCACTACTTTTTGCTTTTAGAGTTAAATTAGCCTATCGCTATTAGCATCTTACGTTGTGTATTCTCTCCCAGCATATTTTGCCAGATTCGAATTTTCTCTTCCGGAGAAAGGAGCATCCAACCTCATTTCGTCAACAAGAATCCCAGAATTGTATACAGGAGGCTGAAAACACATTCCTTCCCAAGACAAATCCCAAACACTTGTCCAGGAGGAAAAGTACAGCAGAAACCAAAGCAGGCGAGTCCTTTAATTTTCTATTCTGGCATATTCTGTCGTCGCTCGTTGTAAGTTTCCGTCGGGGGAGGGGGAATAAAGATAAAACATTACGTCCATTTGTCACAAAGATTACAATTTAATTTTCTATTCCTGCATATTTTGACGGTGATGAATTTTTTAACTTGTTGGAATTAAACTTGAATTCTTTGGAATTCATCATAAATTCTTTGGCATTCTTGAGAATTCCAGCGCGAATTTGGTCACACTTGTCGCCCTTTTCAAGTTTTCGAAGGAAGAGGAGGGGAATCCCCTCAAGGGATATAAATTTAGAGATAAAATATAACGTCTATCTGTCAAAAAGATTACACATTCATTCTATATTCTGGCATAATTTGCCAGAAATGAACTTTCAAACTTGTTGGAATTATTTTCGAATTCCATGGAATACATTATAAATTCTTTGTAATATTTATAATTCAGGTGCGAATTCATAAGTACCCTTCGCCCTTTCCAAATTTACGTTGGAAGGGGTAGGGTGTTCACAGATAAAGAGATTAAACATATGTAACCTTCATCTCTCACAAAGATGACACCTTGTTTTTCTATTCCGACATATTTTGTCCGATATGAATTGTTAAACTTGTCGCAATTACCTTAGAATTCTTTGGAATTCCTGAGAATCCTGCCGACAAAGAAGTAACATTAACGATAAAATATGCCAGAAGAGCAAATTAAAAACCGGCATAATTTTCCGGAAGGCAATACTCGACTATTATATTATACTTACATTCGACTTTAAGGAAAAATACGATTGCTAAAAGTAGAATTCAACTAATAATATACATTTTTTCAAACTTTAAACAGTTATAGAGAATTTTGAAAAATGCACTGCTATAATTAATAAAAAAATACTATTCAATAGCTGATTCGTTTTATTTTTTAAGTTTGTCACACAGAGTTTAAGGTGAATGATTGCTCATCTCTGACTGTCAGAACATTAGTGTAACTATTCCTGTTCTCTTCATATTCAAAATCTTAAAATCGGCGACACCAAAAATTTAATAAAAATTTTATTACTTTTCGATTTTGAAGTCTGCCATATTGGATCTGCTATCCACTGCCCCGTCTGCCCCACTTCAAGAAAATTTAATAAGTATTTGGTTCGGAATTCATTTTTCAAATCCTTGAATTTAAATTATTCTTCATTGATGAATCCGTTAATACTTAATGCTCACATTTTAATACAAAAATATTCAGTCTTGTAGGTTTAGTATTTGAAACTGTGACGTTTTGAAGAATTAGATTTTATATTGTTCAATTTTCGAAGCTTTGAATTTAGAATTGTCCACTTTTGAACACCTTCTAAATTTAGAAAATTATGTCTCTTTGTATGTTTTCATAGGTGCAGAGCTCATTAAATCGGATGGAGAAGAGTCTGTTGTTGGACTACTTCAAGAGCATGTTCGTCCACCTAAAGAAATCATTTTTCCAATAATAATTAATAATGGACCTAGAAACCCAAACTTTTAGTCAACATTACAAGCTTCGTAATCAACTAGCACAAAAATCTATTCATACAAACGAAGAATCTGTTTTTCCGTTACTCTTTATTGGACATGGAATTTGAATTTTGATCAACATTATAAACATTATAATCAACCACCCCAACCACCATCTCATATTGGACGAACACGTTGTGCGGATAGGACTTTTGCTAAATCCCCACGTGATGAACACAATGAAAGTTCTAGGACTAGGCGGTCACCATCAGAAAATCGCTAGATCTAATGAATAAAGCAATATAAAGATAATAATTATATAATATTCCTAAATCGAAACATTATTGTCTGTAAATTACTACAATAATTAATTTTATTTCAATCAATTTCAAACTTTATATCTAAAAATTGAAAAATAAATAATTTGACTTCTGTGTAGCTGTTTCCAAAAGCACAAGAATGTTACCTGTTCGGCAGTTAACAAAAATTGGAAAAATGTGCATCGTATGATTTTCCAGTTACCAAATACGCTAGATCTAACGAAAAAATGATATAAATATGATAATTATATAATACTACTGAACATTAACATTTTTTTCTGTACATTACTCTTGCTTAATTTCATTGCATTCTGTTTTAGGTTTTATATATTATAAATTTATTGGCCAACAGCCATACCACGCTGAAAAAACCAGTTCTCGTCAGATCACTGAAGTTAAGCAGCGTTGGGCGCGGTTAGCACTTGGATGGGTGACCATTCGAGAAAACTGAGTGCTGTTGGCACATCGTGGGTGTGGTGAGCCCACACTTGTAGTTATTTACTACAAGTTATCAACCTAGAAACACTAACCGAATCGGGTAGTGTCACGCCTACCCCGAAAGGGAAATGGCTTAATGGTATTAAACAATATTTTAGGTGAGGGGCCTTCCATGAATTATATAAAAGCTTTTTTGGACGCAGGGGGCTAAAAAACCCCCCCCCCCCCCCCACCGGCATAACCGCGCAATTGATATTGGTACATATTATTTTCAATAAATCAACCCTTTAGAAAATCCATGTATCTGAAACTAAAGTTAAGTAATTACAGTAGAAGATTTTAACATAATAATTGAAATTGAATTTTAATTAATCGTCTTTTAGTACTGTGTATAGAGATCCCATTTTTAAGATATAAAAATTCGCCAAATTGTTCAAGTTGAAATGTTTATAGTTTAACATGATGAAATTTGGAACATCTTTTCGAAACTGAACTATCTTGAAGATTTGCAATTGAAGATTCTTCAATTCTTAATATGTATAATTTAGATAAATGTAAATTTGAAATTTTTAAAATTAGTTCAACTTTCAAGATTTACAATTAAAAACTCTTCAATTTTAAAGATGTATAAATCAAAATTCTTAAATTTTGATGATTGCTAATATCAACTTCAAGAGTTTTTAATTAAAAATTTTCAAAATTTCAGAAATTTAAAATGTACATCGTCAAAATTACAGAACTGTTAATGGTAAAACTTAAAACTTGCATAATTATCAATTGTAAATTTTCAAAATCAAAAACTCTTCAATTCGAAAGATTTAACATTGAAAAATCTAGAATTTGGAAGAGTTATAATTAAAAATTCTAAAACTTTGAGAATATATAGAATTGATTTGTTTGACATAGTTCAATTTTGAAAATTTTAAATTGAAATTCATTCATTTTCATAGACTTTCAATTGACATCCATTTAATTTAATAGATTTTCCATTGAAATTTTTTTAACTGTAAACAATCAAAATGGCGGCGTTGATTGTTTATGTTTTCTTATATAGAATTTAGTTAGGTAGTTTAGTTTATAGGCGGGCGCCCACAGGCGCTGGAGCTATAAAGCCTATTTCACCAAGCCCTTAACAATTCGCTCTCCGTAGTAGACTGCAAACCTCTTGGTGAAGTCCAGCATGTCAACCTCTGATCGCGTTATAATTTCCTCAGGTCCCATGAAGTTTGCCCCAAGGGTTTGTTGCCTGAGCCTAGCTAATGCCGAGCACTGGCATAAGGCATGCAGGGATGCATTCCTCGCTTCGCCTCGACTCGCACGTCCCTACTTTCTCGCTTTGCCTCGCATTGTCAAACAATAGTTACAGTTTACTTATATCTGCTTCCACTTCTATTTACAATCTTTTCTTCTCCATTCCTCTTCCTCCTTCCTTCTTTTCTTCTCCATCTTACCCAATACCACCTTCACTCATGCTACTGCCCGTATGTCACCTTCTTCATGCATCAATACCTCCATGCTTATCCCACTCCCTTCCACCTCCACGCACTCCTTCAACCAGTGCTCCACTCTTGCATCCCCCTTCCGGCAGAGTTCACACATCCTTTTCTCCCGAGAAAGCCAGAACCTATTTAAAACCTTCCATGCACACACATCTCATCCTCGCTATAAGCTCCTGACTTCCTTTCTCTCCTTTCTCACACAAATATTGCGCTCTCACCCTTGGCATAATCCACCCATAGTTCCCGTTGAATCTTGACTCTCTTATTCTCTCCTCCCCTGCTGCCTTCTCTTTCTCCATGCCGTTTTTCTTCAACATCTCATATACCTTCCTTCCTTCCTCATGCATCCTTCTCACTTCATCCATCTGCAGTCTATTCGTTCTAAAATACCTTTCACTTTCAACCTCCATCTTCCCACTCCCTCTCCTGTTCTCTTTCTCTCACCAACACTCCCTAACCAGCTTACTTCCCCCCTCTTCCAAAAATTTCTCCTCATATTTACATGCCCGTCTCTCCATTAGAATCCCTAAATTCGTGCTCCGCGTCTCTCTCCTGACAATATAATTAGGCGTGTTCCTTGCCAATCCCAGTCTCCACTTTACATACCTCTCCTGTGTCCTATTTACCTCCTCACTTTCCTTCCACCCGCACACCTCTACTCCATACAATAGCACACTCATCACTAATGAGTCAAACAATTTCATTCTCCTTCCAAATGCATCTGCGAATAACTTCTTTCCCAACCCCCACACCTGCCTCATCACCACATTTGCCCTCCTCACTCTCTCTTTTATGTGACCATCCACTCCCCGATTTATCCGAAACAAGAAGCCCAGGTACACAAACTCTTTCACCTCCTGCACCGCCTTTCCCTTCCACTTCCACTCCCGTTTCTTATCCCTTCCACCTTCTTTTCTGAACACCATAACCTTGGACTTTTCCGCATTCAACTCTAACTTTTCCTTATCCAGGTAACTTCTCAACCTCTTCATCATCTCCTTTAAGGCCTCCTCGCTTCTTGCCAGCAACGCTATGTCATCTGCATACGCGAGTGACCAAATTCTAACCCCTCCTACCCTAATTCCTCCTACCACTCCGGCCTCCAGCTTACTTTCCATATCCGCGATTAAAATCGCAAAAAGCATTGGGCTAAGCAGGCCTAGTAGGCTCAGTAGATTATCTTGCCTTACCCCCTATCTATCCAGAATCCCTGCGAAATCCCCTCCCCTCCTCTTACCTTATCTTCCGTCTCTTCATATATCTCCCTTACCCTCTCGATCAGTCCTTTCTCCACTCTCTTCTCCTCCATTGCCTTCTACAACCTCCCCCTATCCACCGAAGGAAACGCTTCTTTAAGATCCACAAAAAACGCGTACACTCTCGACCCCTTCTTCAAAAATTCTCTATTCACCACGTGCTGCAGAACGTAAATATTGTCGATAGTACTTCTACCTGCCCTAAAGCCCGCCTGCGGCTCCGGCAATATTCCTTTTCCCTCGGAATCCTTCCGCAGCCTCTTCACCACCATCATCACGTATACTTTATACGTGGTATTCATTAGCGTAATCCCTCTATAATTTTCCTGCCTATCCCTCTCTCCTTTCTTATAAAGTGGCACTATTAACCACTATCTCCACCCTCCTGGGAATCCCTCCGCCTTCCATACTTTCTTTACTACCTTCTTCAGCCTCTCCCTAACCTCTTGTGTACTAGACAGCCACGCTTCGTTCTCTACCCAGTCCAGCCTTGCTGCCTTTGACCTTCTTAACTTCCTTATCTGTTTCTCTATGTCCTCGTCATTCAACTCCTTCATCTCTGCCTCTCTCGTTCTTCTACTCCCATTATCTCTCTTCCTTTCATCTGTGCCCTGAAAAGATTCTTTAGAAAACTCCCTTCACTCCTCACTTCCTATCTTCTCGCTTATACTCAATCTACGCTTCCTGAACCTATTTATTATCTTCCACACGTCCCCCTCTGTCTTAACACTTCCCAACTGCTCTTTCGGATCTTTCTCCTTTTCCTGTTCTTTCTTCTTACACATCAATCTAAACCCCTTTCTCATTTCTGCGTACTCCTCCTTTTCGCAATTCCTTCTTTCCACTTCTTGTACTTCCTCTTCACCTTCCTCTTCACCTTCCTTTTCATCTTTTTACATTCCCTATCTCACCACAGCTTCACCATTCCTTTTTTCTTCTTTCTAAATACCTTATTTTTCACACACCCTTTCAATTTCTCTTTTGAATCCTCCCATATCTCTTCCACCGACGCCCCTTCAAAGTGTACCTTCCCCAACTGCTCCTGATACTACTCTATCGCCTCCCTCGTCCAACTCACTCTCTCCCCCCGTCGACACTTCTTCCCCCTATTGCCTTTCGTCGCTCTCCCCCCTTGTCCACAACCCTAATGGCTGATGGTCTGATTCTACTCTCCCTTCAACCCTCCAACTCTTGAATATTTATGACTACATAGTCTATCACCGATACCGCTACCTTACTTACATATGTGTATTCTCGCTCTTCGTCCCCTGTTACCATACCATTCACCAACGCCCAGCCTCTATCCTTCATCCAGTCTCTTAGAATCTCACCCTCCTTATATATTATCTTATCCTTCCATTTCCTTTCGAAGCTCTCTCCTTTCCTGTAAAGGCCCCTTTCCCTCCTCAACCCCGCATTGAAGTCCCCCCCCAGAAACACCATACCTTCCTCTCTTCCGCCTAGCAATTCTTCTACCCGTTTTTTAATTCTTTTCATCCCATCCTTATTGTACACTGTCATAAACTTACACGTTACCCCTCCTAACTTCACTGCCCTCATTTGCACGCCCTCCCCCTCTCCGTCTCCATGATCTTCTCCCTCTAGTCCATTCCTAACCCCCGTTATAATTCCCCCACTAGCTCTTTCTTTCTTCTTCTCTTTGACCGCCTCCTGGAGTCTCCACTTTCACCCTGTTGGCAGCTTTGGTTCTATTCTATTCCATTCCTTACTCTCTACTCACGTCCCTTCCATTCCCACTACATCCAATTCCTAGATACACCTCCAGAATTCCTTATCTTTTTTCGCATTGCCCCCGACTTCTCTTCCCAGCTCTCTAGCTCCACCAGCGCCACGTCCATCTCCTTTCTCCCCTCCAGTCTAACTTTCCCTACCTTGCCTTTAACCCACCCTATACTCTGTAGCAGTGCTTCCACGCTCTCTCGTTCTTCCCCGCTTTTTAGCTTCAATCCTCGTATCACAATATTATTCCTTCTGTCTGCCATTCTCTTTTCTCTCAATTCTCAACTCCATTGCCCGTATCCTCTCCTTATCCACCTTCTCCTCATTTTCATTCCTACGGTCTCCTACTTTCTCTTCTATCATATTCTCCACCCTCTCCCAAATACCTTACTTCTCTCCCTCACCCCTGTGGCCTACTTCCATTTCCGACCTGGCCTCTACCTTTTCGAGCCTTTTTCCGTCCTTTCCTTCCACACTCTAATCTCCTCTTCCATCTTCTTCTTTTTTTATTCTTTTTTCTTCCTTACCGACACCACCTCCCTCCCTAATCCTTCTACTTTCGCCTTCAGCTCTTCCACCTCCTCTTCACATCTCTCATCCCTGATTTTTAAGTCCTCCCTCATGCCTTCCATCTGGTCCATAGTCCCTCTTACATCCTCCCTCAGTCCCCTAATCTTGCCTAACAACATCCCGAGAGTCTTCTTCTCCAACTGCCCAAACATTTTTCGGTGGGGTGGGGGGGCTACGTGTTCTCACACTTTTTTTGAACGGTTTCTCTACCGCGCTTTTCTCCTGGCTCTTTTGGCTGTTTCTCTTACTCTTCAAGAGATCCTCCCTCGTGCTTGCGCTAGATGAACTCTCCCTCACCTTCTTGCTTCCTTCGTTCCCGCCGTGCTGCTTTTTCCCTCTCCTCAACGTGCCGCTCGACACTGGGCCACGCACTTTTGGCCGTCGTGGTGTGTGGAAGATTTCGTCCCCGTCAATTTCACTACCAGCATTGCTAGCGCTCTCGCTGACCACCTCCCACTCTTCCGTCGGTAACTGGGACCTCTCCATGCAGTACGTTCCGCAACCGACTGATTTTTCTAAAGACTTTTGCAGCGTACTGTCTGAAATGTTCCCTATATCTCACTTTGTCACCCCTCACAGCCCCTGCAGACACCCCTTTCTCTCCCTTATCATCCCCTAACACTACGAGAACCACCTTTGTCCCCCTCGAAGGCCAAAACTTCTGACTACAAACCCCCCTGGTCCCTTGCCAACCTAACCTCACTTTCCCTATTCAACTAAATCCCAAATACATACAAACCCACACCTTCCACACAAATTCCGAAAAATCCTCTCACTACCTCTCACTGAACACTTTCTCACTTCCGCCATAAAAATTAAAGTCAATATTTCCCCTGTATAACCAGAGTTTTTGGATTAGAACAAGCCCTGTCTACACCACTGACATATGCCTGGTTAGAACCGTCCAGGTGCCTTTGCTGTGGTGTAAATTAATCTCAATCGTGGAGATTTCCGTCTCAGCCATTGACGGGCTAATTCGAGGCGTCCCCGGACGTTTATGGCCCCCCTACGGAGCCTGAGTGGGTCACCAGAAAGGTAACCCTACCTGCCCCTAGAAAGGGTCGATAATCTCGGGCCTCAAGGGCCCTGACTGAAAATTCGGGAAGACCAGCAACTAGAATCGAGCCCTTCCCCTTTGGACTGGCACCCTGCCTGTTGGAACACACCTTTCACGAATCGGTTTGTAGAGTCCGTTTCTGGAAGCTCAGGCGCCTCAGAACAGCCGAAGGATCCTCGGAGGTGCCGTGAATCAGTACGGTCGCTCTGTGGTGCCTTTGGAGACACTCCGTCCCCTTGTTATCCAGGCTTAGTCCGTCCTTGAGCCTAAACACTGGAGTTCTCTCCACTAGCCAGTCCCGCGACCAGATGTCTGCGGCCTCCACTACGGCCTCGACCTGAGTAAGATATCGTTGAATCTGGGGGCGCGCCCCTCGCATGGTAACGCTTTATTCTCTTTAGAGATGTCCTCCCTTAGCCTGCCCAACTCCTCGGGAGCCATCTGCGCGTAAGTGAAGCCCTGTGTTCCGAAAGCCGTCTGCCGTTTCAACTCCCCGTTTGGGGGAGTATTTTTGGAGTTCTTCCTCTTCTTGCCTGTAGAACAAGCCTGAGGAGTTGCTCCAGATGATTTTTCCGCAGCCATGGCCCCCTGCGAGGTGCCTTAGCTGCTGTTTGCAAGCCACGCTGAGCGAGCTGTCCCTCTCTCTGCACCGCTACGGTTCCTCTTCCTTACGGAGAGTCCCATTAGCTATTCTTACATTGTGGCAACAAGACTATTATCATCGGTATCAGAAGTCTGCACTTCTCCTGGTGGGCCCTGAGGAGCCGCCTACCTTTGGCCGTGGGTTAGATGAGGGTCCTGGATCAGAGCCTTAATTGTTTTTCGTTTCTTGTGTGTCGCCCATTTGGTCCTATGAGAAGCTAGAGAAATAAGGAACACCTTCTCTCAAGCCCCGCTTGCTGGGGCGGGTCTACATACTATGCTATTTGACCAGCGTGTCTGCCTTCACTGAGGGGGCGCGTTAGGGTGTTCAAGGATTTGTTAACCCTGGTGCCATTCAGCCATTGACACGGCGATCACATCACGGCTTGGGAGCATGAGAACTCGCGCCCTCAATATTCCAGGAAGCTTTGCTGTTACCTCCTGAAAGAATCGTTTAGGTCTCATAGACTAGAGTCTGCCAGTTTCCCAGAACAGCCACACCTCGCGATGCAGCCCCTCTGGTTCACTTATTTCAAATCTATAGTGTGATAAGACCCTTAAGCCCTCCCACGAGTTACAAGATCCCGCAATCCCTAGGGAGAGGAATGGAAATTTACTTTCTGGAGAAAAAGTTTCTCTACAACTTTGTCGCATCCAATTTCTGAAAAATAATTTCTCATACCTAGAATCATCGACAAATTATTATTTGTATAAATGTATATTTAACAAATAAAAATATTCAACGTAATTTAATTTATTTTTTAAATTTCGGGTACATTAAAGTTGTAGAGAATCTTTTTCTCGGTAAAATAAGCTTTCATTCAATAAAATCCCCCATAATAAGGGGTTTTCTATAGTAAGTGGATGTAACTTTGACAGGGGTATAAGATTTTGCTGATACCCTCCCCCTAAAAGCCTTACATAATTCATGTATGACCCCTAAGGAGCGATAGTATGTATGTTTAAAATCTTATCCATGAAAAATAATATTCTCTCGTCAAAAATACGATCCATAGTAATAAACGCAATTCCTTAAAGTATAATTAAACCAATTTTTTTGGAGACCTGCTTTTCTACACGTAAAAGTAATTATCATTAGTTTATGCTAAAATGACAAAAAATTAAAAAACGTTTATTAGGACAGGAGTAAACCAAAATAATAAAGAATATATATATATATATATATATATATAATTTGAAAAAAAAGTTAAACAACCACCGCAGGGTCCCACTAAGAGCAACTGCCATCCGACAAAATGTCAATAGCCCCCAGTAGCACCGCGGTAAATCTCACCTATGGCCACGTCTCACAACCGTGAGATGGGTGGTCATAGGCAACGACAAAATCACAACGACAGGCCGGCCAAACCCTCGTGTGTCTTGAGGACACGAAGCGACCCAAGGATGACAGCTTTCTGCATCCATCTCGCAAGTGCCTTGGCATATTTTTGGCACGCGGGTATTGCTTTAAGGTTACGAACCAGTGATAGTTTCGCACCTCCGAGAGCACCTATCACAAGGACAATTACTTCTACCGAATATTTTGGGTACAGTCGTTGTAGATCTCTTTTAAGGTCTTGATACCTCTCCTCTTTTTCTTTCTCCTTTGCAGTGATGTTGTATATATATATCCTGGAATGATATCCTTCTATGAAATATTTCACGACTTGACGAGAAACTGAATTATAAGTTTTGCATCCTCGACAATTAATTCAATTTATTGTAAATTCTTTGCGACGCTAGAAGCGTGTCGTTGTTGATATACTTCAACAAATACTCCATCTTCTGGAAGATTTGATTGAAACAACCAAAAGATTTAGTTAGTTCGATCAAATATCTTTTTGTCCATATAGTACCATATTGTATGGTTAAATGCACAACAATTTTGTTGGTTCAATCAAATCGTTTTCTGGGTGTGGTCACAAGTTCTCTCCAAATGTGTACAATTTTCTGTTTTGAAGAATTTGCTCTTTTGATGAACAGAACTTTGAGAAAATCTTATATATAAATAATGGTATATTGCAATAAAGTAATGAACAAATTATGCAGAAATTTTTTTGGATAATGATTATGCTTATGAATTTTATTATTATGTTTAAAGGTTTCTATGAACTTCTTTTATGAGATTCAAGCACCTTTTTTAAATAAAAAACAATTAGTTGTTTGGAGTTCTACAATACTTCTACAATACAAGCGTAACGTAAAATTGCAAGCAAGATATTGGAATGGCGAAACTTCAATACATGTATTGTAAGTGTTGTAGTTCGTGGAGTTTCCGTAGCACAAACTCTACGAGATATTGTAAAATTCCAATACATGATGTAATTTAGCGTTAACTTACGTTTCGGAAATAAACCTCCAATACATTTATTGAAAGTTTCCAACAGAATTTTTTTAGTGTACATCTGAAACCAGGTTGGCTACTACGTCGTATACTATGTCGTTACCATCCCAATTTCCGACGTAGCTTACGACGTCGGATACTACGTCGTGTCCGAGGTACTCTACGACAGAATTTTCAATAGGGTGGGATGTTAACCTTATATAACGAAAGTTCATCGAAATTTTAATTATTTATTAGTTTACGTCATATAGACTATTTTGTCCAATGTCACAACACGTTGAATTTTCTGTAACTCTTACAACAAAATTTACATTGACATCTGTCATTGATCGTAATAAAAGCATTTAATTTTGTACCATTAGAAGTTTATTTCTGACAGCGAACTTAAATGAAGTTCAAAATGATCCTATCAAGAATGAGCTGAAAAAAAATGGAAACTCTAGCCTTTTCTGGGTGGTGGTTGGGGTGGTAGATTATAACGTCCGTAATGTGGATTAGAATTCGGGTATCTAGGCCCTCTTTGAATTATTGGAGAAACAATTCCTTGGTGTGGACGAACAAGCTGTTGGACTGGTTGATTATAATGTCCATAATGCTAATGAGGGCTTTTAGGTGCACTATGAATTATTGGAAAAGCAATTTTTTCGGCTGGACGAATAGGCTGTTGTACTGGTTGATCATAATGTCCGTAAT
>CAKNYM010045737.1:0-70445 GCA_932195095.1 Andricus curvator | reverse complement strand
GGCTGGACGAATAGGCTGTTGTACTGGTTGATCATAATGTCCGTAATGTTGATCAGGGTGTCTAGGTTCACTATGAATTATTGGAAAAACAATTTCTTGAACTGGACGAACAGGCTGTTCGACTGGTTGATTATAATGTCCGTAATGTTGATCAAAGGTCGGTATTCTATTTCCATCAGAGAGTAATGGAAAAAAAAGTTCTCCGTGTCCATCAACAGATGATTCACTTCCCTGCAAAGTCATGAACTCTGCATCTGAGTGCGAAGATAAATCAGATGTATTATGCGAAAAAAAGTTCAAATTTTGATCCAAAAGTGGATCGAAGCGCTGCACAAGGAACAATTAATTGACATCTACGTAGGAATAAATTTAAATAAAAAATTTAAAGATTTTTCGGGATTCAATCGTGTGCGAAACCATGAATGTTGCCGACGTTTCGTGAACATTGCAGTTCACTTCTTCAGGGCTGACCTGAAACTGAAGTTTCAGGTCATGTTGTTCTTATGTATGTATTCTCTACGATGCTACGGGCGCTCTGGCCAAGCACAGGCATCGTAGAGAATACATACATAAGAACAGCATGACCTGAAACTTCAGATTCAGGTCAGCCCTGAAGAAGTGAACTGCAATGTTCACGAAACGTCGGCAACATTCATAGTTTCGCACACGATTGAAACCCGAAAAATCTTTAAATTTTTAATTTAAATTTATTATAATGGATCATCGTGAAAGTCTTAAATCTATTATCTACGTAGGAAGATGTGAATGTAGTTGCAATTTTAAATTTAGTATTTACACTACCGTGCAAAAGTATAAGGACATCATCGAAAAAAATCGATTTTTTGAGTTTGTGATTGTTTTTTATTGTGTTTAACAGCATTTTACGATTAAATCTTGTATATAAACTATAAAATAGACTTTTTTGTTATGATTTATGTTCATTACATGCAAATTTTGTATAAAAATATTTAAAAATACCGAAAATATCACGACAAGTCAAATCAGGTTTTTTCATCAATGTGTCCACCTCGTGCTTTGATGATTGCAGCGCAAATTCTTGGAAGCCTTTCGACCAATTTTTGAAGTGTTTCAGTTGCGAGATTGTCCCAAGCCACTTTTAGACTGTCGAAAAACTGTTTTTCACTGGTCACGTGCATGTTCTTCACCTGCCGTTCGAGCTCATCCCATAATAATTCGATCGGGTTGACGTCAGGGGATTGCGGCGGCCAATCCATGATTTTGAGCACACCTTTCTCTTCCTTGAACCGCAGATAGTTTATGCATATATGGGAGGTGTGCTTGAGATCATTATCTTGTTGAAAGATAAATCCGTTGCCGATCAAACCCATGCCAGATGGAATAGCACTTCGTTGAAGAATATTGTGATAGTGTTCCTTCCGCATTATTCCGTCGATTTTGACCAGTTTTCCAACACCATTGTAGCTGAAACACCCCCAAACCATCACAGAGCCTCCGCCATGTTTAACTGTTGGAAAATACATAGGGGATTATAGCACTCATCTTTATTTCGACGAACATACTGGCGCCGCCTGGATCCAAAAATCTCGAGCTTTGATTCATCATTCCATAACACAGACTTCCACTGATCTATTGACCAATCTTTATATTTTCGAGCAAACAATAATCTTTTCCGCTTGTTTTGTGGTCGTAGAAGTGGTTTTTTCACAGCAACGCGACCAAAATATTCCTTCTGTCGCAAAATACGTTTGACAGTATCCACCGAAAATTGACAGTATCCACCGAAATTGAGTCTGGAGGTATGCTCGTCGAAATAAAGATGAGCGCTATAATCCCCTATGTATTGCGACAACAGTTAAACATGGCGGAGGCTCTGTGATGGTTTGGGGGTGTTTCAGCTACGATGGTGTTCGAAAACTGGTCAAAATCGACGGAATAATGCGGAAGGAACACTATCACAATATTCTTCAACGAAGTGCTATTCCATCTGGCATCCGTTTGATCGGCAACGGATTTATCTTTCAACAAGATAATGATCCCAAGTACACCTCCCATCTGTGCATGAACTATCTACGGTCCAAGGAAGAGAAAGGTGTGCTTGAAATCATGGATTGGCCGCCGCAATCCCCTGACGTCAACCAGATCGAATTATTATGGGATTAACTCGACCGGCAGGTGAAGAACATGCACGTGACCAGTGAAAAACAGTTGTTCGACAGTCTAAAAGTGGCTTGGGGAAATCTCGCAACTGAAACACTTCAAAAATTGGTCGAAAGGCTTCTAGTTTATATACAAGATTTAATCATAAAATGCTGCTGAACACAATGAAAAACAATCACAAATTCAAAAAATCGAATTTCTCGATGATGTCCTTATACTTTTGCACGGTATAAAATTTCAAAATTTATTGATAATTTAACATTTCTGAAATTTTCAATCCGTTCATGAGTAAGCAATTTCAAAGAAGAATTTTAAGTAGAATGATTTTTTTAATTATAACAAAATCATTCAGTTAACGGATTCAAAATAAAAAATTATTCAAATTCAATAATTTGAGGAAGAAATATCAGGATATATTATACATATTATACTTACATTTAAAGTTAAGGAAAATCACAAAACTAAAGACTAGAATACTACTAACGATCTCCATTTTTTTTTAATTGAGACATTGATAGGAAACTGAAAAAATTCACTGCTATATATACGAAGCATCTGATTATATAGGTTTTTTCCTTTATTTTGGAAATGTATAACACAATGTGGGAGGTGGAAGATTTTTAATCTCTGACGTCGGAATAGATTTATTATCTGTAAAACCTTGAGGATTAAAAAAATTTACAATAAGCAAACGCTATAAACTGCCCTGTTTTGTAAGAACACCGGCAACTCAAAAAAGTCGCAAAATGAGTTTTTTATATCAATAGAATCGTTAAAGAAAGATACGCCTAATTATACAAACCAGTTTTCAAAATTGTTAATATAAAAAATAATGATGACATAATTATCGCGAAACACCGTCGATACAAATATTGCATGAAAAAAATGTTGACTGCCTTACAGAATTTTTTCATCAAATCATGAAAACCGATTCTAGGAGAAGGCATTATGGAACTAAAAGAATTTCCTTCACAACGAATGTTGAAAACTGAAGTTCTGAAGAAAATGTTCATACATTAAGAAAACGGAATATCCATGTCATAAAGTATGAAGCTGTCTCAAATAAAAATACGATTCTTTATTTTAGTCACTTTTTTTTAATGAGTGGAGTAATCTGCTAGTATCAGACAGCTCATATTATGTTTGTCCGTTAGTTGAGAATTATTTCGCAAGAGTATCGCAAGAGTACAGGGGCTGACCAAAAATCGAATTTTGCAATAATTGCTTATAAAACCCTATTTTTTAAAGTTGTAAGTTGGTTTTCAGGCTGAAATTGAATGATTTACACACCGAATGTTAATAAATGAATGTTAGTGTTAACATACAAAATGCTCAAGAAAGTATGTCAACAAATAAAAATTGTTCCTTTGAAAAATGTCTACAAAAATGTTTCCTTACTATTTTTTAATCAAAAGAGACAAAATTAAGGTATAGTTGTGACAAAAAACAGGTCTCTATAAAAAAGGTTAAATTTTACGGAAAATAATTATTTCAACAACATTTTAATAAATTATGGCTGCTTTTAGTGAAATCATTTCCTACAAGTCTACTGTTTCCAATTTTGAGAACAAGTGATTGATCTTCAAATAAAATTATTTGTATGAAGAATGTTTTCTTTAAACAGTTATTTGACCCATTTCAGTTAGAAGGAGTGTTTTTTGTAAGTTTTGAAAATTGAAAAAAAAGTTTTTTTATCTAAAACGACGTCATCGGTGATAATATTTTTATTCTTAAAATCATAGAAAAAATATTTCATCATACATCTAATTCAAGACACGATAACTATTTTAAAACAGATAAAATTTGTTTAACATAAGCCTGGGGCAGTTTTTTCTTTAAAAAAAATCTTATTGCTCATATCTATCTGTGATTAAAAAAGGTTTTCAGCGAAATATATTATTTATGATTTTATCAAAGTCTCTAGTCATGCAATTTATTATTAACTGATCGGTTAATAATTGTACGTGTGATTGGAGTTTTGAAAAATCATAAATAATGATTAATTTTGCTAATAAGTTACTTGTAATTATAGACAAAATGAATAATCAAAATTTTCAAGAAGAAAAAATTATTCTTAGGTTATTCAAATCATACTTTATCTGTTCTAATTGGCGATTTAAAAATATTAAGAGAGTTATTTTGTAGCAATTTTTCCAAGAATTCGCAAGAAAAACTTTATTTTTCACAGTTTTATACGAGAGGAAAAATGAAGGTAATTGTTATGCCAAAAATCAGTCATCATTCATGTCTTACGAAAGAAAAAACATTTTCTCTTAAGAAAAAGGTTAAAACCACAGTTTGCTATCTGATTTTTTTGGCAAATAAGAGATAATGAGACCAAAAGGTCGTTTTATGAAATATTTTCGCGTATTATTAATTTTATTCTAAAAAACAATATTTGAATAGGCATAATTCGTCAAATAGAATATACATAAGAACAATTTGTAGAATCACAAGGTCTCGCATTGCCATAGATTACAATCATGAAAATAAAAAAAAATGAAAATCAGCGCAAAATTCAAGGCGTCCTCGAACGTCAAAATGATGAAATGTTCATGTATGCCATGTTGTAAACATTAAAATGTTTACTTTTCCATACATGACAATTGAAAAGGAAAACCAACCTTACACTTATACTTTTGAGCTACAATTTTCTATTTTAAAATTCAATAATTTATTACATCGATGTTTTGGCTTTTCCAAAGTCAAACTTTGTATCAGTGTTTTGCTGGAATCAGGTAAAAATATTAACGCCTTCATGTGCAAACTACTCAATTTTGAAAAGCCTGTCCTGTAAAGTTGGAAAAATCGAATACAACACCCTATTGTTTTAGCATCATAATTTATTAAGAAAAAAAGAGTTAATACCTGATACAACAATAAATAAATAATTTATCATGGAATTCATCATTTATAATTAAATTATACAATTAATGGTTAAATTTTCTTAATTCAAAAATATGAAATACAAAATATATAATTAATACAAAAGTAACTAATTTGAGAATTTAGATTTTATATAAGTACAAAATAAAATAAAAGTGTACGTCCAATTTTTAATTGCTTATTAAACATTGAATATCGCTTACAGTATCCTTGACACACTTCACGATCCTCAAGCATATCCACAAATTTGAATACCTAATAATATTCATTTGAAGTAGGAGATAAATTTAATATGTGAATTTAACAGATCCCTCTGAATTTAAATCGACATTTTTTACCTATTCTGAAATGTGTAAATGGTTCTCAATTAGTTTTTTCATTTTGAGATTCGAATTATAGAGTAAAAATTGTATTTATGAAAAAATTGTTTGTAAAGAAAAAACTTGTTGATATTTTGAGTGTTCCGGTAGATAAAATGAATTATAACATTTTTCACAGAAGCCATTCACAAAATACCTGATAAGTTTTTCAGGAACTTTAGACACCTCCCCTGCATGATGATTTTTCCATGATTCTTCTTTTTCATGAATGATTTGGAAAATGATTCCTTGATAGAGCCCCTCCCTCTCCCCTGAATGTATTACGTATTTTGTGACCCGTGTGGAAAAATTTCGTGGCGCTGTACTGTTTGTGTCCAGTCCGCCTTGAGTCGACACTGGCGCTCCACAGGCTGACTGTCCAGTGGCTAGACTGGGATGTAACGCTCGGATCGACTAGTTTCTAGACAGATCGGCTATTTTGATAAAAAATAATTAATAATTGAATAATATAATTATTTTTTATGCCATCAAAGTCTAATATATAGATTTTGCAGTTAATTAAAAATATAAAAAAAGTTTTTGTACAAAAAAATAAGAAGAAATGAGTTTCCGCAAATCTCTTGTACATACGCCGGGTGTCGAACTTCTGATGTAACTTCCTATTATATTGTTGTAACTTTGTCCCGTCGCCTTAACACCTCGGCCATCTAAAAGTTAAACTTTTGTTTATTTTCGTCGGATATGAATTTCAGTTCATTACATCCTAATATTTATTTGAATAAAACATGAAAAATTTTTAAGCATTAAAATTGCTTGATGTGTGAATAAATCATTGAAAAAAATAAAGTTTGTATGATTTTCTTGCGGTTAGGCTACGAAATAATGATTTTTTTTACTATTTCAAATAATTAATACGTTAGGCTTAATTATCATTTACGCAATCAATAAATAATTAAAATAAATTAAATAAATCATTTATAATAATATTTGATTTTATTGAATATCATCAATATTGTACATAGAATTATACATATTATAATTATTATCAATTCAATATAAATTTATTATAACTTGACTATATAATTCAATTGAAAAAAAAATGTTTTTAAACATTCTTAAAGAAATCGTTCTTAAGAATACAGTTCTTGTATTAAGATTATGATCACCTTTAACCATTATTGTTTACTATCTTAAATATGTAAGAGTGTACAATTAATTATTGCTTAAGCATTTGTGCAATTGTGTATTGTAATTTCCTAAATCTTTGATTCAAAAATGATTATTATCTGAATTCATCTCTGTAATTTTTGTTTAAGTCCAAACCGTGATTCTATCTAGGAACTAGCTAAAATGTGGACAATCTTTATATATTCAAATTCGTAACGAACTCCTAGATAGCGCCAAGACTGGGACTAGACAGCAGAAAGTTTTGAATCAAACACATAGCAAAACTAGACAGCGCCAGTGTAGCGCCAGTCTAGTGTGGCGTGAATAGACCGGCTTGAGAAAAACTGTACTGGCTTTAGCATGATTCAAGACTGCCACGAAATTTTTCCACATGGGGAGTGACCCCACAAATAATATAAGATTTTTCATTTTATTATTTTGGAGAAAAAAAAACCATAATTAAAAACTGTTAACCAAATGATCACGATGATTTCTGAAAGGTTATCATGTTTTATTCATATTTGCATAATTATTAATGGTTTTTAATAATAATTATATTACTTATCCACTATGAATTATTCTTCTTCAAAATATTTTCAATATCAGGAACTCGGCATAATCATCTTGAGATTTAATTACAATTTTGAATAATGATTAGTATAGTTAAATCCGTCTTTGGTAAAACTGCAGAAAAGGTAGATCCACTTTTTGATCTAATTCTCTTACCACGCGGCACAAAAACAAAAAGACGAGTCCTATTGTTCGCGAGTGAGAGAAGTTTATGTGATAAAAAACGATGCAATGTTTATAAACCTTCTTGATGATAAGTACATTAAAGGACAGGTCACTGAGAATAAATAATAAAACTGCATTATTTTAATGTTAACAAAATTGCTCTAAAATTCGAACTTGTCTATTTTTAAATAATTTATAAAATTGATATACATTTCATTTGAACTTGTCTACCGAAACGACGAGACAAGTTCTCAATTTAACGTTCGGACGACGACTAAATTCGCTTACAAAAGGTACGAAAGGCTCTCACACATTGAAGGAATATGACTCAACGATAGCAGAATAAGGATAAAAGAAGAAATCGATAACACTTTAAAATTTAGAATTCCATTAAAATGTAAACATATGAAATTAAAGTTTAAAAATGAAAAGTCGATGTAAGTGAAATTAGAATAAAACAATGCACTTAATATATTATATCAGTCAATTCCGAACATTCCGCCCACTTTGTTGGGACAAAATTAAAAAAGATTCACACAGTTCATTCCAAAAAATAATAATAAATTCATAATGACAATAAAAATTAAAAATTTTAAGAAGAAAACTGATTACAAATTTTGAACGACGATCTGATAAATAAGTAGTTAAAACTGTCATTAACGGAACAAGACAGAAATAAATAAATTTAAACATTTAACTAACACTGCCAAAAAGAAAGTACACGGCACTTTAAGACGAGATCTAAACATTTTCCTTCGCCCTTGGTGAAAGACACAATTTTACTATAGGGCATTTAAACAAACCACTCGCAGTGCGGAGAGACACAACGCGCACATGACCATCAGAACCGGGATGAAGCTCAACAACGCGACCTAAAGGCCACTTTGTGGGTGGTGAATTTTCATCACGGATAAATGCGAGGTCACCAACTTCAAGTGATGGATAAGGAGTCCTCCACTTCGAACGAGGTTGAAGCTCTTTCAGGTAATCCGAGGACCAACGTTGCCAGAAATGCTGACGCATTTGTTGTAATAATTGCCATCGAGATAAGCGGTTCGAGGCAATGTCAATGTAACTTGGCTCAGGAATATTGTTGAGAGATTCTCCAATCAAAAAATGACCTGGCGTAAGAGCCGTAAGATCATCAGGATCATCGGACATGGATTGAAGAGGTCTTGAATTTAAACAGGCCTCTACTTGAACCAGAAATGTGCTCATTTCTTCGTATGTAAGGGTTGTATCTCCGATGATTCGTCGAAGATGGTGTTTCGCTGACTTCACTGCCGCTTCCCAAATTCCCCCAAAGTGCGGCGCACCGGGTGGATTAAATCGCCACTCTGTGCCATACGAAGCAAGACTTGAAGCTAAAAGGGTTGACTCCTTTGAAGCTGCTGAAAACATCGCTCTAAGTTTGAGGTCTGCTCCAACGAAGTTTGTACCTTGATCGCTGGTCAAGGTAGCACAAATTCCACGTCGAGAAATGAATCTGTAGTAGGCAGCTAGAAAGGCATCAGCCGTATAGTCTGAGACAGCTTCCAAATGGACAGCTCGAGTTGAGCAGCAAACGAAGACTGCGATGTAGCCCTTATATGATCGATAACCACGACCCTTAGTTGTTCGCAAGTAAACGGGTCCAGCATAATCGACTCCAGTATGTAGAAACGGTCGACTCGGAGTAGAGCGAATTGCTGGAAGGTCTGCCATCAATTGTTGAGGCTTTACTGCTCGATGTCGTAGGCATGGTAAACATCGATGAATAAAGGCCCTCACGACCGATCGACCACGTAGAATCCAGTACGTTTGCCTCAAGGTTCCGAGAGTGAGCTGGACACCACCATGAAGACAACGCCGATGATGATGATCAATAAGAAGAGTCGTCAGCGTTGATTCAGAGCTGAGAATGAGAGGATGTTTCTCATCAGGATCCAAGGCTGAATTCTTCAACCTACCTCCCATACGAAGCAGTTGTTGGGAATCTAAATAAGGTGTAAAACGGCCTAACTTGCTCTTAGAAGGAAGAGACCTTCCTGACGATAGAACCTTGATGTCTGCTTCAAAATAGAACTGTTGTTCGTGTCGAATCCAATCTAGGCGAGCTTGCTTAAGTTCTGAAGGTGAAAGAAATGATGACTTTGAACAGTATTGCTGAAAATAATATTGGATAAATCGTTGTAACCAGGCAGTCGCTCGTAGAAGTTTATCCAAAGAAGAGTAGCGATGGAGAAGCACCCACATAACTGGAACACAACTAGAAGTATGAACTTTTAATGTTCGCTCTTCTAAATCCACTTCAGGATTAATTGATGATGGAATTCTTGGCCAAAGATCTGGAAACAGCAACCAATTTGGGCCTTGCCACCAAAGAGAAAATGATGATAGCTCCTTGGCAGAGAGACCTCTTGAAGCACAATCAGCAGGGTTACTTGATGATGAATCCAGGCCAGCGTGACTGTTGAATCACACCATAGATGAATGGGAACATCCAACAAAATTTTTTGCTGAACGTGATGCACAAGTCGAACGAGAAGAACTGCTCCACACAGTTCTAAGCGTGGTAGTGATACCTGTTTCAAGGGAGCGACCTTAGTTTTCGAAATCAACAGTGAAACTGACTTCGTATCAGAATCAGAGGTCACAAGAAGATAAACTGCTGCGGCGAAGGCTCTCTCCGAAGCATCGGAGAATCCATGCAGTTCACAGGAACCAGAAGATGAACTGAATTTTATCCAACGAGGTACTTCGATTGAGGATATGTTACGAAGACCGTCTTGATATGCAAGCCAGCGTTGGCGAACCTCGTTCGGAAGAGGATCGTCCCAGGAGATCTTTAAAAGCCAGAGAGTTTGAATAAGTATCTTAGCTGTTATGACAACTGGACTCAACCAACCTAGCGGATCGAACAGTTGAGCTATCTGACTCAAAACGCTACGTTTAGTGATGACATCTGGACAGGCTGGTAATTGGACATCGAAAGTTATCACATCTCGTTGAGGATTCCAAGAGAGGCCCAGCATATGAAACGATTGCTGGAATTCCAAGGACAGAGGCTGAGACGAAGCTCGAAGTTCGTCTGGAATTTTCCCTAGTAGATCAGAATCACTTGACATCCACTTGCGAAGAGGAAAGCCGCCCGCTGTGAAAAGTCCATGTAATTGATTCTGTAAAGAAATTGCCTCCTCGAAGTTATCTGCACCTGTGATTACGTCGTCCACGTATGTCCCTCGACGTACAACTTCAGCTGCTTTTGGATAATTTTCACCCTCATCATGGGCGAGTTGTTGAATGCAACGGAGTGCAAGAAAAGGAGCACAAGACAAACCGTAAGTAACTGTGGTGAGACGAAACGTTTGAACTAAATCATTTGGCGATTTTCTCCACAGGATAAGTTGAAGATCCTGATCGTCTCGGTGTACCTGGATTTGTCGGTACATTTTCTCTACGTCAGCACAGAGAGCTATACGAAAACACCTCCAACGAAGCAAAATGTCGAGTAGATTTGGGAGAAGTGTGGCTCCAGTGTGCAAGCAATCATTGAGCGAAATTCTAGCTTTAGTCTTCTGAGATCCATTGAAGACGACTCTCAACTTAGTAGTAGTGTTTGATTCACGCAATACCCCGTGATGTGGAAGGTGGAAGGCGCGAGAAGAGTCACGACGAATAGAAGACTCAGTGTCAGGCACCATGTGGCCAAGACTTTCGTATTCCTTGAGAAATTCCTCATAGGCTCTAAAGAAGGAAGCATCGCTCGCGAGGCGACGTTCCATGCGCTGAAGCATCCGGAAGGCTGGTCGAAAAGAATTGCCAAATGATGAAATATCTTTCTTCATCGGAAGACGAACAACATAGCGTCCTTGAGGAGTGCGTGAATGAGTTGACACGAAGAAATCCTCACATTCCTGTTCTTCAGACGTCAGTATAGACTTTCATGGAACCTCTTGTTCCTCCCAAAACCTTTGAAGGTCAAAGGCTACGGTGTTTTGCACAAAAACATGCATTCCTAGTACTGAAGAAGGCTCTTCAGTTGATTTAGGTAAAGAATCTCCTGTAGTTTTCCCAGATAAGGTCCAACCGAAGTATGTTTCCTGAGCAACAGGAGCGTTGAAGGGACCTTTCCGTATGTTTGGAAGAAGCAGATAAGGACAAACGTCTGCTCCAATGATCACGTCGATCACTCTTGAGTTTCCGAAATCTGGGTCGGCTAGATTTAAACCTAAAAGATGAGACCAACTTCCATTGCCCTTTTCGAAACGTGGGCGGTATGGAGTAAGACGCGGAAGCACGAGCGCGTCCAATGGATACTCGAAGTCGGATTCGAAACGTGGCGCAAGAATACACGACACTGCACCGTGAGTTGGTGTGGGACGTCCTGCACTGATAGTTAGCAAACCTAATTCACAACTTGAACGCGCGAGCTTGAGTCGTTGTGCGAGAGACTCAGATACGAGAGACACCTCAGAACCCTGATCAAGAAGTGCACGCACAAACACTGAAGCACCACAAATTGACTTGACCTTGATAAAAGCTGTAGGTAATAGACCTTTCGCTCTAGGTCGAGTGACATGATGAATGCTGAGATGATGAACGCTGGACAATGCACGATCTACTCCTTGAGTTGAAGGTGACTGATGAGTGATGTTCGATGTCGTCGCATCTTGATGAAGCATGGTGTGATGTTTCTGATCACATAATCGACACGTTCTTGATGAAGGACATTCGCTTGTTGAATGTTGACGCAAACAGTTGAGGCAAAGTTTCCTTTTAGCCGCGAATTCCTTTCGTTGTATTGCATTCATCGCTTTAAATTGAGCGCAATACATCAAGAAGTGTGCTTGCCCACAACCGAAACATTTTCGAACTTGATGAAAATTCTGAGTCTGATCTGTTGAAAGGTGAGATGATGATGCAGAACTCTTGTTCGACCCGCGGTTTTCTTTACCATACTTTAATGCCTGCGATTTGTCATTTGACTTTGAATTCGAAGAATCCTTTAAGTTAGCTGGATTCCCTTCAAGAATCTCCAATGTGCGAACCTTGCCATCAAGAAATGTGTGCAAGGAATTATAAGAAGGAGACTCTGTCGTATCACCTAGTGATGTTTCCCAGTCACGTCGAGTTTGTGAGTCCAGTAAGTTGGTAAGATGAAAGACTAAGAAATGAGACCAATGTTCGACTGGACATTTAAGCGCGTTGAGAGCCTCTAGGTATTCTTCAGCAGTATTGACTAGATCCTTCAAATTCGAAGCTGATTCCGACTTTAGAGGCTTTAACGAAAAGAGAATAGACAAGTGAGAATTGATCAATATTCTCTTATTCTCATAACGTTTGACTAACAAATCCCACGCACGCTTATAATTTTCGTTTGTAACCGGAATGTTTTTAAGGAGCTGAGCCGGCTCTCCTGTTAAATTTGTTTTTAAATGATGTAATTTAACAACATCCGCGATTTCTGTATTATCAGCTATCAGTGATTTAAATAAGTCCGAAAAATTCGACCACTCGGTATAATTCCCAGAGAACGTTGGTAAGGTAATTTTTGGAAACGACCTTGAAGAAGATGAGGAGACATGCTGATTAACGCTTGTTGAAGAGTTAGAGGCCTGCGCGGAGGCAAGAGCGTCGATTGCATCGAAGAATTTGACCTTAGCAACTTGATACCATTCTTCTGTTTGGGTGAAGATGTCATCCTTAAAATATGTGACTTCTCCCTCCAAAGGCGCTTTCAACAACTCAACATGCTGTTGCTGGAACTTCAAGTAATTTGCTTCGAGCGTCTCTAATCGTGCCCGGAGCATACCGCGCGTGTGTACTGTAGGAACCGATTGGAACGAATTTTTTATTCGACTAGCAAGTTTTACTTGCTCGAGAAGGCACAGCTCAGCTTGTGTTTTAGACATTTTGAATGACCGAACTTTTTACTGACACGACAAATAATTAAATTAGTTAAAAGGTGTAAACGAAATGTCTCAATGTTGTCACTGGTAATAAAATGTTTGAATCGTCGTCCCGAAAGTTGATTAATGCAATCTTACGGAGTGTATTTGTTGACACGAGACTAATACACTAACACGAATTGATGCTAATCATAGTTAAAAAATAAAGACATGGGTGACGAGATCGAAATTTCCGACTCGAAAGTGTTCAGTAATATTCGCGAACTGAATTAATAAGTTCTATGAATCACCACACTCATTGCGAAATATAAGTAAAGTCAATTATCGAGAGTTATTGCGTAAATTTCACTCAAAACACGAATCGTCCCGTGTGATTGGCAGATGTAAACAGTAATCAGCTGCCAAGGGTATACGCGTGCCGAGAAATTACGTACACTGACTCGAAGCGTTACACAATTGCTGAGAACAAACTGCCGAAACCAATGAAAGGATTAAAATTTAATATACATTACTCCCTTTAGGTTTCCTCGCTGCATGCATGATTTGGATGAAGCTTGTTATTCCTGTGTACCTTGAACTTCACTAGGAAATTCACAACAATTCTCTTTTGTCACTCCAAATAATCCTGGGAGGGTTCACTGAGTAAAAAACTGTCTTGATAACATTGTTTCACGATGCACACATGTTAATTGCACTCGCGAACTATCCAGAAAGTACGATTCACCTTATCCGGTTTTCGAAGGACCAAAAATGTTCGCGAGTGAGAGAAGTTTATGTGATAAAAAACGATGCAATGTTTATAAACCTTCTTGATGATAAGTACATTAAAGGACAGGTCACTGAGAATAAATAATAAAACTGAATTATTTTAATGTTAACAAAATTGCTCTAAAATTCGAACTTGTCTATTTTTAAATAATTTATAAAATTGATATACATTTCATTTGAACTTGTCTATCGAAACGACGAGACAAGTTCTCAATTTAACGTTCGGACGACGACTAAATTCGCTTACAAAAGGTACGAAAGGCTCTCACACATTGAAGGAATATAACTCAACGATAGCAGAATAAGGATAAAAGAAGAAATCGATAACCCTTTAAAATTTAGAATTCCATTAAAATGTAAACATATGAAATTAAAGTTTAAAAATGAAAAGTCGATGTAAGTGAAATTAGAATAAAACAATGCACTTAATATATTGTATCAGTCAATTCCGAACACCTATCAAGAAATGGTTACAACAAAAATTGTAAACAACTGCTTAAGAATGGCCCTGTTCGACAAAGAATGTGTGTGGATCTCGAGACAGTGAGGGTACATGGGTGAGCGTTCGCAGATGATAATGTGGTTATGGCAAAGCCAATAGAAGACTTGTAAAGAATATTGAGCAAACTGAATACAAGCATGAAGAACATGGACCTCAGAATTAACGTAAATAAAACAAAAATTATGTTGTTTGAAGGAAAGGGTGCGAAAACAATGTGCAGCATTGTCCTAAATGATGAGAGAATAGAACAAGTTGATAAGTACGTATATCTTGGTAGCCTATTCACTAGTGACGAAAAGATAGATGTCGAGCTAGATAGGCGTATAAACGAATGTGAGAAGGTTATCGGTAGAGCAGGCCCCATTATCAGAAGTAAAAATATATCAGGTAAAGCTAAGAGGGTAATACATAATTCTATATTTATACTGACTGTGCTGTACGGTAGTGAGACCTGGACATATCAAGAAAAGGATAAAAATAAAATTAACGCAATTAACATAAAATTCTTGCGTATGATATGTGGCAAAACTTTGATGAACAGAGTAAGAAATGAGATAATACTCGAAGAATGTGGTGTAGAGGAGACAATAGTTGACATATTATATATATATATATATATATATATATCAAGGTAAAGTAAATGACACTGCTGACCACGGAAAAAATGGTTAGAATGTGTAAATGAGACCTTACTTCAAAGAGACATAAGAAACCATACAAAAATACGAGAGCTTGCATGAAAAAATGCATGGACGTGAAGGAAGCTAGAGAGCTATACCAGGCTAGAACAGTGTGGCGACAAATAGTTTATTCCAGACATGCCCAACTCGGGGAAATTCCCTTCGGGAACACATGTTCCGCGTCTACCACTCTTTCTCCTAGAGAAAGGGGTGTGGTGGTAAACGCTTGCGAGAATCTCTCCTCGGTGACGGACGCTGCACCGTAGATACGAAATATCTGTTGGGGTGCTTGGGGGCGACTGACTTTTTAACATAAGATGTTAATAGTAACTACACACTGGATTTCACTTGATAATAAGATAAATTATATTTATTTATTAATACTCAATTTATATTTGTACGTAGATCACGTGTGACGCGCCACAAGTAAGTTTTAGCACTCCGAAGTGTAATCGGCAGAGCCAAACACAAACGCACGCATCGCAATCGCGAAAATGAGGCTGTATTGCCTCCGAGTTTCTTCAATGTTTCCTAGGTCCAAAACTGTAGAATATTTGAAGATACAAGAGTCGCAGGTTCAAGTTAAGAAGCAGCGCGCCGAGATACAATATTCTGACTTATCCCTGCCTTTAGCGTTAGACCACTCAAATTGCTGACGTCACTCAATTTTATCGCCGAATAACCAATCGTGCGCTGGGTCGCTTTGCTCCTCCTACTTGTACCAGGAAATTAACTAGATTGGCATCTCAAGAAAAAGGGTCCAAAGTCTACTTTTCTACAGAATGCACGCCTATTAATTTGAGTGACATTTTCCTGTTCGCAAGTCCAAGGGTCGCTTTTTATGACGTCTGTCTGGCGCCAAAGTCCATTTATCATACTCAAAATTGTTCGAAGTCTCAGGTTTCTAACCTTAAATTCACGTTGGATAGTGAAACTGCGTAGTTTTATAACGAGTACATAACGGCATTGAAACCTGATACGATACTTAAATTTTAGTTCTCTAAGTCGCAATAAATCTATTATTTTCGTTGATATTCGTATATCCTTGTTAATTGTTTAATAATTATTGCTCATTTCTGGCGTATTCTGATTTCATTTTAAGCTATTTGAACTTTTCCACTTGAGAAATTACTAGTCTAGAGAGTATTTAGTAAAAGAAACCTAGCGCCCTGAAACTCTAGTTCTAACAAGGGCGCACGCCGTTACACCGCCATTAGAACTGCCATCCAGTGCTCCCAACAATGGCCCGGTGCACTACTTCGCTTGCGTCAAGCAGAGCATTGTCATTAGGGGAGACTAGAGATTCAAGTGGATAGCTAATTATCCTCTTCTCTCTACCAATGAGAAACTTATCTTTACGCATGCGCAGTGCTGTTCTGGGCTCTCGTTGTGAGCAATGCTGACGTCTAGCGTGTCTCGACGCTCACTAGCTCCCCTAGCGGTCAAATTGTAGCTAAATGTTAATGTTGTCGATCAAATAACATTTCCCAAATAAAAATTGATATATTCTAATAATAAATAAATCTTAGAGACAATCATGTAAATGTTTATTACTTTTTTTTCATGACGAATAAATCACGCAAATATACTAACTAAGCGCTTTATGTAAAAATAATCTGTTGTGTTCTCAATTTTACAGAATTGAGAGAACATACAACCTCATTTATCTAGAAATCATGTCAGGTGTAGATAAATGTTTTATAATTTCATGATGGTCAAGATTCAATTTATTCTTGATTGTATAATGTGTCCGATAAGGATTAAGATTTCAGGTATTGAATATTCTTCTCCTAATGAAGCAAGTTCCTGTAGTATGTTAGAGTTTAGACTGATTTATTGTTGTGGTGTCTTCATTCATACTTCTGCTTTTGCGAGTGCTTGAGCAATAAGAAAGAAAGCAAGACACAGAATTAATGATCTTTCATCTGTTTCCTGATAGAAATTGTCGAGAAATAAGTGTATAAGAAGGTACATTAATGCAATTTCTCATTCTGCTTTGCTTCGTGACTTGAAACACACTTAGAGCATTATTGCGAGGTGTACAGAGAAGGCCGTGCCTAAGCTTATTGTATCCGAGACAACTTTGGAGAGAGGTAAAATAGTTCTAACTGTGAGGAATTTTGAATTTCATATTGATAAAAATCTGTCTTTTGATGAAACTCGTTGGAGGTGTGCCTTCAGAATATGTAAAGCTTCGGTACATACTTTAGAGGGACATTACATTTGTAAATTATTAAGCAGTTCAACCTCGATCATTCCCATTCTGCTGTAGCAAGTAATACTTTACAAAGGAAGGCATTGCCAGTTTGTGCAAAAGTAAAAACTGTAGAATATCCTTGAGAAAACCCGACTTAAATAATGTATTCATGTATTACTAAAGATGACCCAAATTTGGAAATACATGACACAAAGTTAATAAAACAAGCCACGTATCGGGCACATAGAGCAGTTTAAACATAATTACCTAAAGATCTAGAAAAAACGCAAGCAGCTATATCTTATTTAGACCTAAAAATAAACTACACGCCGAAAAAAGAACCTTACATTTTACTGAAACCCAAGTTAAATCTACTGATCTTCCAAGTACGTATATGGACAACACGACAGTTCAGTACATTTTACAATTATAGGCAACTAAATATGACTATCATTGATGGTTACCAGTACCGATTTTCAAGTGCTGCTGACCTGCGGATCAGTAGATTTTACCGATCCAGTCGCTATTCTGCACTGTTCCTCGATGCTGCAATTACGAATTATCATGTCACTTTGACGGATAATATAAACAGATCTAACTTATGTTAACGGTACAGACTATAGTTTGGACGGCTCTATGAATTGTAAAAAAAATATTGCTAAAAAATAATTACTAAATAAACACACGGTTAATTCTGAGATATATTTTCGGATATACTTATAATTAATCGGTATTTGTAAGTTACAACGCTTATAATACAATTAAAATTTCGCACGCGACGGGGGGGATTCGAACGCATAAACCTAAGCACGCAAGTCGATTAGCTCAACCACTACACTATTACACGAGTTCCGATCTGTGAAATAATTCTGAAATGCATTTGTAACTAAGGTGGCGACCTCGGTAACGACTTTTGAATACGCATCCATGCCATCGCGGCACATGACAAAAGTTCTCACATTTACCTCATATCCATGCAAGTCAGCTGGAACAGTCGCGGAACGCAAACACGTCTTGCTCCAATAAACTCTCAACTGTACGCGACCTGTGAATAAGACGTTGCATCCAAAATTGTGTTATTTATTATAAAACCCCTTCATTGCTAAGTGGGGATATGGAGTAATGTGACGACTGTCACAGAAAAGTCAAAAATAAATGTTTTTCAGGTGATGCAATTCATCCATTGCCGATGGCGTCATGAATTCATCCGGTGGTCCGCGCAGATAGGTTGCGTTATTACGACTTTAAGGGCGAGCTAAACAAGCTATTCGGATCGGTAGCATGTACCGATCCTTCTGTAATGTTCACTGCACCACTATTGTAATTTCGGTTCAGTGGATTTTACATATCTTACCTATTTCATGCTAGGGAATAGAGGTTTATTTTACTAAAGGATTACCCTTAAATTCACCCTAACTTCACTGTGACATTCACGAAATGCTAAGTGCTTTTGACATTTTCACCTCTTCATTAAGAGCAGTTTTTACTGTTACGGTTACAAGAAACACTTTACATTTCTTGATTAGTAAATATTACATTTCTTTTTTCTGCGTGTATAACAAATTTATTACATTACATTTTATACCTTGATAGAACCTTGGATACAATGCCTAAAGGTCTATCACTAGATAAATGCAAAGGGACGTACGTTTTGATGTAGTCATTCACAATGCTATAAAGAACGTTTAGCCTAGTGTGCGCATTATCGGTTGTATGTTTCATCTGGCACAGTTCTGGCATCGAAAGATACAACAATTAGGACTTATAGTGGACTAAATATACATATAGGAACTCTGAAAGCGGTAAATGGTTGCCTCTTTGCTTCGGCCTGATGCTTTTAAAGACAGAGGGTGTTCTTTCATGCTTTTTAATTGACTTACCGTTTATCCTGCCAAACGACGTTAGACTTCTCCATTTCGTGATTTACTTTGTCGGCAGGTACATAGGAACAGTTTCCACGTTTTCGCCAACAATGTGGGCCATCCATCAATCTTCAAAGTAAGTCAGGTATTGCTTGATGTTGAAATCAAAACTGCTATTAAATGTAATAGCATTAACTCGACTTTACAGTTTCAAGATGCATATTCAAAAAAGAAGAATGAGTTCCCCGCAAGACAGATTGACGATTATTTATTGTAAGCATCGAACGATTTCTCGTTTAGAGTTTATTAAATCCGTATATCGATATTACCGTATCCACTAAAATAACGCGTCGAATCAGAGTTTACTTTGGTCATTTTTGCAGTTTAAAATTAGAATGCTTTACAGTTTTCTCTGACGTTGAACGGCCCTTTTCAAGGCCAGCAAATACGTAGAAATAATCATGTTCATACAAGCAAATAAATTTTAAAAACATTTTATGTTTTCCAATTCTATTTTTTTATTATTTAATAAAACGCTACCCTTTCTGGACTCGTGTTTACACAATACAAACTGTCTACTGTCTGCCTCGGTTCGTACCTCTATGAGAACGTCGCCGCTCCTCATCTGCCTTAAACCCTTTAATTTAACACCACGGGTGTCCAACTTGATCCTCATTTTGAGGTTCTTTTGGACCTCAGCGTAGGTTGTACTCTCACTCGGTTTTATTCAAACCGCTAAGGGCTACGCGCGTCACGGAGATTTCGTTATCTGCTCCTCTTTCTCCATGGCTGATGTCCCCGCTCCAATGATGAGGATCCTCAACTTCTTCGCCAATATCTTGGAGCTGTAGTCTCCTGAGGGATGATGGTAGGTGCTGTTGCCCTCTTCCCGTAATCCGGTGCGGGAGTTGCCTGGGCTTCTCTCTTACCTTCTTGCTGAAAAACTCAGCAGGACGATATTCGAAACCACTAAAACAGCCTTCTGTCGAACTTCCCTTTCTCCACATTTTCTCAATGACATCGAAGGTATCATCTTACCCATTTCTGATAAGCTTGTACATTTTCCTTTTTGTACCGCGAAAATATTCCATTTTTTAGTATGCTCTCCAGCTTCCGAATCAAGCTGATCCCCTTCTTCGTTGACTGCTTTGCACCCTCCGTATGGCCTCTTACCTCACTTCTGAGAGTTGTATCCCGCCGCTCCGTTACGTCTGGTTCTCCATCGACAACTCCTCAAAATAACTTTTGTCTAGAATACCGGACAACTCCTTACTATATATAACTTCTGTCTAAATTTTAATTCTCGATGCATAGCTTTCTCCATGAGTAGATAGGGAAAGGTACGGTCCGCCCCGCACGTGAGAGTAAGGGCTGAATACTCTAGGAGATGACCTGGAATCCAAGAGACACTGTAAAAAACACCACTTCCTGGTGCAACCCAGTCTTCAGCACAGCTGTTCATGCCTTGACCTGGGGTTTTTCATTCGGGATAATCCTTGGTCCTGTTGTTCACAATGTTCACCCTTTTAATTGTTATAAGTATTACTTACATTTTTCTAAACGATTTCATGCTACCACCATAACACTACAATTTGACTACAATTTGACGTCACAAGAGAAAATACTTCATTTATTTTTTCTGCATTCATTACATTCGAATCAGTGTGAACAAATTTTGAATCATTTAAAATTGGCGCACTTAAATTCATGATTGCGGATGAAATCGTATTTATTTTATCACACTTTAAGAATAGCAAGCTGGCGTTTTAGAGCCGAGTATCTTGTTCTGCATGAACCCTCGCAATAGCAATGTGGCAATTATATAAGGTTTTGTGCCTCCGAAGACTGCGATTTATTTCGAAAAAAATGTGGCCTAATTAATTTAAGTCCATATTCCCTACACACGTCAACGATTAGGAATTCTTGTTTCAACATAATTCCTTGCTTCTCGACAATTTCTCTCCTATCTTCCTCGAACATTTATATCAACCCTCTTTGTTCGAACATGATCTTATCCGAAGCTCTGTCACCATAACTTTTTCTTACGAATAAAATCAACCGCCAAGGAATCACCCCTGTCATGTACTCAATCGTGTACTTCCTTTTTTAAAAGGTGCCTGTTGCTATTTGGCAACATAATTTCTTCGGTTTTTGTATTTCAATTTTTATACAATGCAGTACAATCCGTGAATCTTTAAATTCTTCGAAGCACTTTGATGTATTTCTCGACATTTCTTCAGTTGATGAAAATACAATAACATGTTCTAAGGCCAAACTTAGCACATTAATCATTCGTAAAACAATCGCTTGACAGTGCCTTCCGGAAAAAGACCGAAGTAATGCTAAGAAAATGCTTTGTTAAGATTATGTCTTGAATTCATAAAACACATCATGATTCTCTCACGAATAGTCAATTTTGAGTCGTAAAATTGAAATCCAGGTTTGATAATCTCTGCAATTTTGATGAGATTCTGTAACACAATCATTTTTTCACGGCCAGTTGTAGTGCTGATTTCTTTATCTATTTTGATGGTGTCAAAAAAAGTATAAGAATCTTGTAGATCCCCGGTTTTGACATTAATTCCCATATCAGTAATTTGTGTACTATATAAGAATCACCAAACTGCACCCCTTATCCCTACGTCTAAAAACTTAGGACTTAGACAAAAGCACAGCGAAGAAAAAATTGTAAATTATTCATAACATCTTGATCGCAAATAATAGCTTGTGTGCAAATTCCTCGTTATCATCAATCTTGGCAGTATCATTTCTGTCCAAGGATTACTTCAAAGAGAAGTTACTTTGTTCTTCGATTATTTTTGTTTGACAATTTTCAGCCCTTTTCATCCTTTCTTCAGCTTCCAATTGTTTCTTTGCTGATGTTTTCTTGGTGTCCAGGGTTGCAGCAGGTAGATTGAGAGATGAAATAGCCATTTTCAGAGGCACTTTTCTCCGGGAAGGTACACCTGCAAAATATTATAATTTGTCTCTATAACGCAATATACATTTATAGAATAATCTGATTTAAAATAATATTTATTTTACCACGTTTCATATTTTGCAGTGTCTTAACTTTTAGCTTGCATGAAAATAAGAAAAAGGGAAAAATCCTGACAGATCCTCATCAATTAAAAACGAGATGTTGCACTTTTAAGGTTAAGTTTCTTTACGAATACCTCTACTAAACTGAATACAATTATTATATGTTTTCATTTATAAGTCACAATTTGATCATGTATAAATAATATAATTTATTTCAGCTGGCACCAATGAATACTTACTGGAGCAGTAAAAATCTTAGCGTTTAAAGTGCAACGAACACACTACCATGTTGTCAGTTGTAGTTTTTCCCATTCGTATTTCTTTTTCCCAAGCTATGCGCTAATCAATCTTTTCAGGGTTCTCGAAAGGCATTTTCAATTCTCACAACTGATAAACCGGTCTCAGGAAAACGGAAAAATCTCAGCGTTTCATATTTTCGAGCTGTAGATCAACAGCCAAACACACAGAACAACTCTGCTTTTCGTTTATCGCAGCGAAAATTCCATATAAACCAGAGTCTCACTATTTGAACGCGCGATCGCACGCGTTATATGAATTGCTAGAATTGCTGGCCCCCGCAGTTTCTCAGGAGGCAGGGCGAGAAACGGTTGCGACTCCGCCTCTTAAGGGACGCATGCACTAATACTCAGTCAAGTAGATTGCGCAATATTATGGAAAAGGTTCAGGCGGCCCTGACTGTTTACATTTCGCTGTACGCGCTATATGAACAAGGCTATTTTCAGGCAACCCCCGAGATTGTTCATCTATCGAGACTCTGGTGCAATATATTTGAAGGGCGGAAAACTATAGGGGGTAAGTGCCACTTTTTTCGAAAATGAGATTTTTGCATTTTCGAATGATCTTGGTAAAGGCCCTCACTACTGCGTTAAGGAAATGTCAAAATACCATTTTTTTTTGTTTTCATAGCTGTCTAAAAACGGTCGGGGAGGTATCTCCACGGTAGCGGAAATTCTATTGGAGGTAACTCCTCATGGGGCCTTATGGAAATTTCGCATTTTATAACTTAATGGGGGGGTACACTCGAAATCTATGGGGCTGAGGTTCCATCTACTGGTGTTACATGATAATAAAGCGTCGGTAGGTTATCGTGGCGGAGAGTTTTCGTCTTCTTCATCGTTCGTTAACGTGGTATTAGTCGAAAACAGCTGACACGCAGTACTTCGTCTGTCACTTTTTCGATAAGTACTTTTTTCCCGTTAAATTGAATGAAAAACTGCAGCCAGCATTTTTTTCTATGTACTTTTACGAATAAATCGAGCTATAATGTGACTTATTCTGTTGATTTTTTACGTAGTATGGGGAACAAGAAGATCGAGCGGCGCGAGAGCCGTAGGAAGGGAGCCGCGTACACAATGCAGTCGGGCCGATATGTCCCAGCCTTCCAATGGAGTTAACCCTTTTAGTTCTTACGCTGCCCTGGAGTTACCCCCGTCCTAGACTTTGAAAATTCGTGGCGCCTTGATTTTTTCATGTAACGGGATAAAATGCACAAAGGACATAGATCTACACTAGATTTACGTAAAAAAAAATCACGCACCCTTTGGTACTACATACAACGTATTGCGAATGTTTTTTCGTCGCCCTGTAAAATTTCGGAAATGGCACTTACCCCCTATAGTTTTTCCGCCCTTCATTTTTTTTTTCGTAACAAAATAAACTTCTACCTTAATCCTATATCATATTTCACGCACTATCTATTGTTCATTTTCGAATAAACAGTATTTTTCTGCGCAGTGTAGCGGATCCCAATGAAAGCGGCAACTGACACTTGCGGCCGCTAGAGGCGCTATTGAGCGTGAAGACACTAGAAAGTTGTTCTAACTGCTCAGCGCGGTGGTAAGGTGGTCCAAATTTATACCTGCAAAAATTCGACTTTCAATTTTTGATGATAAAACTCCCCCACCCCCCTCTGGTCGTTTTCCGGAAAAATAAATTCCGCAATTTCTTTTCAACGTTAACCCGTGCCCTGGGCTTTTGAAATTAACTTGGTGTTTTAAATAGGGAAAGCTCGATTTAAAAAAAAAATGGAAAAAAGGTGTACTTGTTACAAACTTTTTGTGAATTAAAGTAGAACTAGACTTTTCTCCACCTTCTCTATGAAAAGGCGCAGGCGCAAGTGAATGATTATTAATTGTTTGAATAATTTCAGAATATCTTAAGCAAAAAAATATCACTCTTCAAATTCGTTAATTGTATAATTGATTGCAGAAAACAATAACCTTTCAAGTTTTACAGAGAAAATATTGTTTAAACAAATTAACATTGTTTGAAAAATTGCTACATATCCTTTAGAAAAAAGTATTACTCGCAACATCCGGTAATTTTGTCATTAATTTCAGAAAATAATAAGTTTTCACGATTTACAGTGCAAAAAATTGTTTAAACAATTGAAAAATGTTTAAATAATTACCAAATATCCTTTGATAATATATTACTCTCAATATTCTTTAATTATGTCGTTCATTCCAGAAAATAATAGCTTTTCACGATTTTAAGTTGGAAAAAATGTTTAAATAAATGAAAATTTTTCAAATAATTACCAAATATTTTAAACAAGAATTCATACTCTTGACATTCATCAACTTTGTATAACTTATCCCGAAAGGTAATAACATTTCACAATTTACAGGGGGAAAACAATTGTTTAAACAAATAATAATTGCTCAAACAATTTGAAATTATTTTCAAAATACTTCAAAACTCATCACTTATCGATTAAAAATAATGCATGTTGAAAAAATTTCAAAAAATACCGTCTTTAGCATGGATTTGATAGAAAACTGCTATTTTGAATTTTTTGGGGCATTTTCGGGGCACAATAAAAAGGCATTGGAGATGTCAGCATTTAAATTCAATGGGTGAAAATTATTTCAATACTTTTTAAGAGGTGACTATACTTTTATTATTATTATACCATTAAGCCATTTATCTGTCGGGGTATGCGTGGCTCGCTCGGTTGGAAAATAGTAGTGTTGGGAAGGAGTTATAGATTTTTTAGATTTATCTAATTCACAAAAAGTTACTTCTTTTTGCATTTTTTAGAAAATCGAGCTTTTCCCATTTGAAATCCCATGGTAATTTCAAAAACCCAGGGGGACGGATTAACGTTGAAAAAAAATCATGAAATTTCTTTTTCTGGAAAACGAACGATTTGGGGGGGGGGGGGGGTTATCAGCAAAAATCGAATTTTTGGACCACCCTAGTGCGGGGCCACGTCTGCTATTCGCATTATATTAGATCCTGATGCCGCAGTGATGAGATGTTACATTGAAGAACTATTTTCGTTTTTCGTATCACAAAAAACTAAAGAAACTGTGAATAATGCCTTGTAAGTGCGCAGAAGTCATGCCACCACCCTCTGAACTGCATTCTACGTTGAGCTTGACTAATCGTCGTCCCCATACCATGCCCGCTTCCAGTCAGGTGTGCTGAGGGCGAGAGGGGGAGGGGGAATATCCACCGATGAGTGCAATAGTGGGGGAAGAGGAGACAGATAGCTGTCAGCAAGTTGACAATCGCTCTTTTTAATGATTTTTGGTAGAGGGATTACACTGGGCGAGTTGGGGATAGATACTCGCTGACAGTACTAGAATACTTTTTCGAGAACACTTTTTTCGGTTAGATTCGTGTTCAGCGCAAAATATACGTAAAATCACTGGGCTTAAAGAAATTAGAAGACGATCGACACTTTTGTGAATTGAAGTCAATAATTATTCATTGCAAGAAACAAACAAAAAATTCGTGAAGTTAATATCGGGCTGGAATACGAACATTTATAATTTCATTACAATTAATGGTCTGGAATGGCCCACAATGACCCTTATGAAATTTTGTCTCAAATCGTAGAACTTTAGATCGGAATGACCCAGAGAGGTATTTTTTTAAGATGAATCCTTTCCAAAAATAGGAAAATAATAGAGGAAGTGTAGAAAGATTTAGACGTTGAAAATCCATGTTGAAGTTGCCATTTTTGGCCAAAAAATCATTGAATATCACGGACACTTCTATTGCACATTTTATGTACTTCACATGTTTTGTATAGATTTTTTCAAATCCAATGAGAATCTGAAATTTTAATTAATGAATGTCCAAATCCAGAATAGCGTGTTCAATATGGTGGACTTCAATTGTAAAATAAAAGCGATTGGATTAAAAATTGTTGATCGAGGATTTTTCGGGTTGCTGATTTCAAATCCGAAGTCAAAACTTCAAAATTCAAAATAACGGATCCGATATAGCGGCCCAAAATTGTAAAAAAAACTGATTTAACCAAATAAATATATATATAAATATATAAATTTATATATGTGATTTTTCGGGTCGCTGAGTTCAAATCCAAATACAATATTTCAAAATTCAAAGTAGCGCGTGACTTTCGGACAAAATACTGCAAGAGTAGTTTTTACCATTTCGATCCATCATAATAGCCCAGCGATTTTGAGTTGTCTAATTTTAACTTTGGATTGAAATTCAGCAACCCGAAAATCCCCTGAGTAGCAATTTCTTTCAAATCGATTTTGTTTGACAATTTCGGTCCGCCATATGGAATCCATCATTCTGAATCAAAAATTCTTTATTGTGGATCAAACATCAGCGACAATTAGGCAGTTGCGGATGTTCACGCCGAACAATTTTTTTATCTTTCTGAGATATTAGGCGTAAAAATATTTTCCTGTTACATTGAAACACATCAGATTTTAAACTTATCCGAGCGCATGCGCATTGTGCGATGAGATTTCGCGACCCACGCCGCCTGGCCGTTTGCCTCAATATTACATTTTGTTTAAATGGTGACTTAAATATGTTTGTCTTACGGGCTAATAATGAGACCGATCATGATGTACAAAGCGCCTCGAGTTTTGACTACGGTAACTACACCTTTATCGCCAAGCTCAGACGTTTCGAGCCAACACTCTAGACTAGTGGCGCATGCGTACTGAGATCTACTATCTCTTTTGCTCCCGCGAGAAGCGTGCGAGTAAGTGCCGTGTTTAGTGACAACTGAAAACTGAGGTTATGTTCCCGTAAATATTGTCGATATATGTGCTTGTTTATTTATGTTCTTTTGTACATAAATGAGTGAACAAATTGTGACCTGGAAACTATGGATAAGCAATACAGATTCATTTGCAGTTTTTGCAATATTGCAAAAACTTTGGTCAAGTTGCAAAAAATTGATATAACCTCAATTATCAATTGTTGTCGTTGTTTTAATGCACGTGCACGAAAACGAGGCAGCCAGAACGCATGTACGGAGATCGGTCTCATTATTACTTCGTGGTTTGCCTTTTCTTGTGATGTAGTTCGGATTTTATTAAAATATGATGTCACTTTTTCTTTAAAAAAAAATAGACGTATCTAAAAGATTGTAATATAGTTAATTATATATATGTGACTAATAATATTTATTTCATAAAATAAAAAAATATACTATGTTAGGACATTTACAAAGGAACAAAATGAGCTATCCTTAATTAAAATGAAATAACGACGTTTGTCCGTCTGCACGACGGAACATGGTTCTTAAATTTGAGGTTATATTGATTCGGATACATCTGACAAAATGTTTGTAAATTTAAAATAAAATTTCAGTTCATGCAACCGCAAATGTAGATGGAATTTTAAATGCTGCTCACAGATTATTCTTTCAGTTTAATAACCCCGTTCTCAACGTTCATTTTAAATTACAAATATATCAAACATAGCCTCAACTTGACTGCTTGTATCATCTGATGGATATTGCATACACTTTATCCATTTTTTGTTCATGTACGAGCATTTAAGATTAATTTTAAATTTACAATTAAGTTATCAAATAATTCCTTAAATGATTAAGAATAGTAAGTGAAATCCTTAAATATTTATACAGCCGTTATTTGACATAATCATATATTTCACATCAGTTTAATATTTCAGATATTTCAGTTGAAGATTTTGGATGTTACAGAGTAACATCTCACTTTGTAATATTGACAGATTGTAACTTTGTACATCTAGATTGCTGTCCTCTAGTTAAATATAAAATATGTTATAACCCTGAACATCTAGATTTTACGGGTAAACATCCATTTTTCTCCGTGAATGAGACAATTATTTAAATAGTTTTTTCATTAATTGCATTATTGCGTAATTAACTTGTTTACGTTTACAGCTATTCTGAAAGTAATTTACACAAAACACAAAATAATTCGTGCGACTCTTTTATTGATTTAAAAATAAAAATAATATGTAAATAACAGTGTATAATAATATCAAGACGTTTTTTACTTTTGACCTTTGGTCATGCAACTGAATGGTTGTTAAATACGTGTATAAGAATATTCGAGAATAAATTTGAATAAACAGCAACAGAACTTTTTTGCATTTTATTATCAAGAAATTTATTATATAATTGAAAAAATTATTGCATTTTTTTGAACTCATAACAAAATTTTGAACTCAGTGGTCATCTGTCAAAGAAAGTTTTGACAGGCAGTCTTAGGTTACCTTTATATGACATCATATAAAGCTATAATATATTCTTTGTCTACACGGAAAAAATAAGTCTTGGAACATTTCCTAGAATAGTGTTGGACTTTTGGACGGGCCATCATTTTTATAAAGTCTCGTATACTTTCTATAAAGTGGTCATGAATTTTTATGGAAAAATAAATAAAAGTCATGGAAGTTTTCAAGCACAGTCAAGGAACAACAGTCTTGGAATTCTTATGAGACAGTTTACAAAGAAAATGTCTACAGTCATGAAATGGCTATAAAAAACTCTTCATATTTTCAAAGACTTAAATTGAATAAGTACGTGATTCAGAAACAAAGAACTCGAATAAGAGTCAGAGAAACACTCCATGAATATCTGCGAGAATTTGCAGAGGCGCCGTCAGTAGCGCTCAATGACAAATTCACATTGGCATGAGTGTAGTAGACACTGGATGAAAATTCAGTGCTTCCAAAACTAGGATCTTTTTGTATTGCGCATGCGTCAAGTCGGCAATCAGTTTGGTTACCATTGGCTTGCTTATTTAAAATGATTAAATGTACAAATAAATTTCTTACAGTAAAAAGTAATTGTAAAACGCATAAAGATATTAAGAATGATTTAAAATGATTTTTTATCTTAAAAAAGGTATGCCTTTCTTTGAATTTAAAATCGATCGTTTATTTGCGCAACTGGTCGCATAAAGAATTTAAATCTCCAAGATTTAGATGAGGTGAAGAATTTTATTCACTTGCTACCTAATTCTGCTAGATATCAAATTTCTTTAACAAAGTTGCACGAATACTTCTCAAACGAACATTTACAGGCTTCAAAATTTTTAGTGGTATTAAGTATTCCTACGTCTTTCTCAATCTTCGCGATATCACTTATAGTGCACTTATTTCTATTTGAAATAAATTAAAAGATGGCTATTATTACATTGCAAAAAACTGGATGTGAGCAGATCTTATTTTAAAATTCGTATTTCTGTATATAAAATATTTATAAAAATATTGAAATAACACATAAGAATGCACGGTGAGCTTCGATTGAGTTTAATTGAAAGGTTCCATAACTGAATATATTCCAATTGGATGTTGTAAAGAGACATTTTCTGAACTCAAAACACTCAAAATTAAAATATAAGGCTGGGCCGTTTTTTATATAAGTCATGTTTTCGTCTTTTCAGTTATTATTTTTAATTATATTGAATACATGTTGGATTTTAGATTATTTATGAAACTCGAAATGAATCTTTAAGTACGTGAATAGAGAAATATTTTATGTCAAATGAATTTAAATAATAAAGAAAATACTTAAATCTATAATAAATAAACAATTGAGTTATCATGTCATATACATTTTTTATTCGATAAACAAAATTTACAGTGTTTTGAGAGGATTGATGGTTTTGGTATTAGTCAACAAATATAATTTATAATTATTAACTTTCTATTTATCTTGAATCTATTAATTATTTCTAACTTCTTATTTTCAAAAGAGTAATTACGTTTCAATATAAATTCATAAAATAAACTATATAAAATATAAATAAACAATAAAATTATAACCATTTTTTCTTAGATAATGATTTACATTTACAGTTATTTGCGTAACTTGAAAGTTTTCGAATAGAATAAGCAAATTCTAGGATGAAGAATTTAATCAAAGAATGTTTTAATGTTCATATATAATCAAAGAAAATTTTTCTAATATTGAGAGGTATGAATATTCTTTGAATTGCACTGAAAATAAATATGACACGAGTTATATTCACAAATTGCTCGCAACAGTCGATTTCCATAATTTGGATTTTTGACATCAACTTTGTACTTGTTCCAAACCAGGGCAAAATCGGAATGAGCTGATTCTACTGCTTGTTCTCCATAAAAGCCTAATCCTCGATTCGTTTTTGTACAAAATTGTTCAACGTGAAAAAAAACAATATGTACTTTTGGAGTGACTGAGATGTTTAAATCTAAATAACTAGTTTTAAATTCTCTGATATAATTCACATAGTTAGAGTCCAAGTTTGATGACGTAAAACAAGCTTTGACAACTTTGTTAAAATTATGGAAAGCAGCAACATATTTCAATGTTCCTAAATTACCGTTCGATTGTAATAAATCTATTTTATCTAACAGTATCTTACAAGAATTACCTGCGAAACCAGGGCTACCGTGAGTGATTTCTCTTTGTACGTGACACATTTCTGCCCATTTTAACGCATCAGTTTCAAACTCTTTTGACATATGATTAAACATAGTATTTACAACTCCTAACATGAGATGTAATTCGGACGGAGGAATTATATCTAATAATGCTTTATCTTCCTTCGTCTCAATGATGGGAGGATGAACGCAATTATAAAACTCTTTCGCTGAATTTTTCTTGCTTCCCGATTCACACCATTTCATGTAGTTTTGTAAAATATTGCCATATGTTCTTGATTCCCCGACTTCATGTAAATTGTTTTTTATCAATGTAACAGTATAGACATGGATGCAAGCTTGAATGAGTCTTAATTCCAGCGAAAATGTTCGCAAGCTTTAGATCAGTCGCAACCGTTCCTTCGAATGTTTTCAGCTTCAATTTAGACCATAACTGATTAACATTTTCGTAGTTTTCTTGAGTTGAAGGTGCCAAATCAAAAATAAATAATTTTTTGAAACTTGTATCTTTGAATTTTTTTGCTGAAATTCCATCTTTATAGCTTTGCCGCGTATATTTTCGTTCACATACGCTTGCATCAATATCAGGTAATACTTGAATCGAAAGACAAATTTTTAAAAAGCCTCCTCCCCCATCGATTCCAATTTTCAAGTGAGTTTCTGTGGTTTTCCTTATTTCTTGTACATGTTTTATTAGCTTGTTTAAGTCTTTACAATAAACAACGGTTTGTGATAAATTCGATGCATTATTAGCTAAATTTTTTGTGAAGTTGAGTATCTCAACGTTGAAATGTTCATCTAAACAGTGATTATCATTTGAAAGTTTACGTTTTAGTTTTGGTTCAATTATCGTGAGATTTTTCGTTGCAGAACGAAGAGACGCCGCTATGCTGCAAGTATCATTCAAACTCAAATTATTAATTTCTTGTATTTTTTGAAAATCCGCGATACTAAAGAGAGTTTTCTCAGTTTGTTTTTTGCTACTTTCGCCAATAGCAATGTTCAGATTTTTTCCTCTTTGTTGTTTTAAGGATAATGATTTTGAATGCTCCTTTGAATCAGCATTCTTATTACTCATATCTTTTAATAGCATAGAGGTTAATTGTTCTTTTTGCGACGGTGTGAATGAATTTTGTATGCAATTATTAACATTTTTTACTTGATTAGAATTTGAACATACGTGGTTCTTTCCTTGTCCAATCATCGAAAAACATTTTGAACAACGTTTCTCAGGCTTTCATACAACTTTATTATTGACATTTTCATTGTTTTTTGAGTTTGAAAAAACATTTCGGCGTAACGGCTTTTCGTTCTCATTCATTCTTGCCATTATACAGAAATCGCATTCACTCCTATCTGCTACTTTGGATCGTGTATTTATTGGTATATGATATTGAGAAAAATCAAACTGCTGAATTGTATCACTGGTAATGTTAGATTTGTAAAAATAACTTTTAAACGTATTGCATATAACAAGTGGTAGACAACTATTCGTTGCATCGTAACTGTCGAATAAAAGTTCTATTTTTCCTTGTAAAGCACTTGTTATTTTGTTCATAGGTCCACCTTTCTTTAAGCACAGTAAACAGATAACATATCGATTTTCTTCATGAGTACGCGCGTGATTTTTTCCGATCTTTGAAAGAGACATAACTACTCGTAATTTTTAAGCTCACTTTGAGAATTGACCAACGGTCAGAAGAGCTCTTCTGCTTGAAATAGGTTCAGGCGGTCGATAAAGCAGAGTGCGTCTGTTTTATCGATTGAATAAACCGACCTCGCAGCGATTTGAATACAATAAATTATAAATATAAAGCAAAAAATAGCAAAGGGGAGGAAAAAGATCAGGGCCGTGGGTAGACTTTATAACTTGGTGACGAACTTCGGGTCCCCCTTCGCTTGTTCAGTGCCTAACTACGAGCCTGAACTTGAGCTCAGCTGGGCTAATGGTAAGAAGGGCGCGCAACAAAATCGGACGCAACAGAATCGGCACTCCACTGTACATTTTAGATAAATAAATCATATATATTTCATATTGATTGCTATTTTTGCTTTATATTTATAATTTATAATAATATTTCTATTTAATTTATATTTCGAGTTTATCTTACATATTTATTTATGCACTCAAAGCTTTAAAAACAATCTAATGTAATACATACATTTAAAATAATTAAAAATTATAACTAAAAAGACGAAAAAATGACTTATATAAAAAACGGCCCAGCCTTATATTTTAATTTTGAGTGTTTTGAGTTCAGAAAATGTCTCTTTACAACATCCAATTGGAATATATTCAGTTATGGAACCTTTCAATTAAACTCAATCGAAGCTCACCGTGAATGTGTATCATAATAGAATGAAATGTGTCTTTTTTCATTAAAATAACATTTACATAAAAGCCATCTTCACGCAAATTTATAATTTTAATAAATAGTAAAATGTTGCTTAGAAGTTAATCGAGTTACCACTAATACTTCTTGAAACACTCATAGGTCCCCGAGATATTACGAATCGAATATCTGAGTTATTTTTTTCAAGAAGATACACAACCATTGTTTAAACAATTTACTTATTTATTTGACAAAATTTATTATTCTGATCTAGAATCTAAAATACTTTTCGTGAATTTTTGTTAAAATTGCTCGAATCTATTTTCCAATCCATCTCAATAATTCTTTTATCTTTTAAGAGTGTAAACGCAAGTAAGTTTTTGCCCAAGTTTAAACTTTTGTTTATCAATAATTTATTGATATAATTTGGTGAATACATCACTTTTATGAAAATAAAACGTTTATAACGCTGCAACTTATAAACAGTGCGTCTCACAAAAAGAGCACAAAGGACAAAAAGTTTGATTTTTTGTTGACCTGTTATTAATTTCTTCAATCTAGAATCAAATTCTTTAATTTAAAAAATAAAAATAACTCAATTTAATTTTTAAACAGAAATTTCATCATGTGCCATAGTACTATGTAATTATTTATTTATACTACATATAAGATTGTCTGAAAAAAATTTCCATTTCATGGATTTTATATTTTTTTCCATAGAATCGAACGGTGCAATTACTTTTTATGTTATATCTCACAAATTTGAAAAAATTATTCAAACAATTTTAGTTTAAATGGAGAAAAAACGTATTTTTTATGTAAAATTATCCCTGGGTCAAAAAATAATTTTCCGTGAAAAATTATATTTTTCAATTATTTAAACAAAAATTGTTTAAACAATGTGTTTAATTTATCATGCAAAGTCAGTCTTGCAGCAAGTTGCCTAATTCGCAGTCCTCACTCAAATTATTTTTACGCGGCCATGCAGTTTTCAGCTGTAGCACAACGCCAAGATTTTTTACCGTGTTTTCAGCGCGAATGATTAGTCGAGGGGCTTGAGCGGTTAGGAATGAGTTGCGTTAGTCTCGTCTCTAGAGTGTAGGTAGTTCTAATTCCCGCAGCGGGTGCGTCCGAATTTTTAGAGCGAAAAAAGTGTCCGATTAATATAAGTAGTAATTGTGTGTGTTATATCATGTTTAAATAAATATATAAATTAAAGATAATATTATAAATTTAAAAACGAATTTTTTATTTCTTTATCAACATTAATGGCTAGCTTAACAGTCTATGAACCCTTCCTTGATTGTCTTCGAAAATTTAATATTGGAGTGTTGAACGGCTTACAAATCTGTCTGTGATATTTTGTTGACTATTTGCATGATTTTCTAATGCGATATCTTCAAATGCTATTAGACATATCCTAAAGTCACAGACTAGGTCAATGAAAATTTCCAGCATTTTTGTCCGTGTAGAACTTATTTGAACAAATTTTCCAGTAATGTCACTGATGATACAAACAAATGAATGGTGGTATTTTTGTATTAAAAGGGAGAAATGTAGGGAGTGGCGTATACAAAATTCACATTTTCATTGGGCACCCTAATGTTTCTTTACCAGGTCGGAAACACACAGGTCTTGTTGATAGCTGTGTCAAATTTGAAATTAAACCACTTTCTTAATTCACTTATTCTGCAACTTACGTATATTATGCAGAATGAGATTCATATCTCAACCTAATAAATTTGGCAATGCTTAAATAAAAGTTCCAAACAAGAAACTCATTTCTTTTAATAAAATATAATAAAGTATGATATTAATGAAGACACTGAAGAAGAGAAGGAAAGATAAAAAGACAAGCGTGACGGAGGTATCGTATCACAAGAACGCAACTGTTTACTGTTATTTTTCTACAATTAAATTTCCCGGCTGTGTTTGTCCGAGAAAGTACGTGATATACTTAGATTACTGGAACAAAGTAAAGTGGAGAAGACAGGGTGTGATATTGAGGAAACTATGTTTGCACGTTCTGGCGTTATTTCATTACTTCAACCGAACCAGATCAGCAATAGTACGAATTTCTCAAATTCAGAAATCTTCTATTCTCGCTCTGCTTTCTAACAGCTCAGCTGATAGTATCATCACTTGACAAAGTAGGCGCTTACATATCAAACCCTCTCAATATTCGCCGAATAGACATTATTTCCTAGATCACAGACGCTGCATCAGTGAAGGTCATATTCACAACATTTCCTATCAAAGGAAAATCAATTCTCAACACTTTGTAACTTGAAATTCTGCCAAGTTTGGAAGCTGCAGTGTCATGTGTCGAATGGATCACGAAATAAATTTTTCTTTAAATATTCCTGAAGCTGTTCCTTCAGTATTAAAAGACTCTCTCCAAGGAAATTGCATCTATGAAGGATATTAAAAATCCGATAGTTCTGCATACCAAAAACCTACATGGAAAAGAGTTAAATATCTTAGAGAATGTGATGATGGTGAATAATAATTCAAAAGTGTTCACAAATCAATCAAACAAATCAAAATTGTAATTAAGACTGCTTGGATTTATTAATCACCATCATCACTTGATACTACTCTAATCAACACGTCAACATTTTCTTGAATTATCTTAATGGATTTTCCTATCTAAAAAGGTGATGTTACCAAATATCTTGAAAATAGCGGACATATTGTTATCAAATCCCTGATTGGCACTGTTAATGTAACTTGTGGTCGTTATGGTCTCGAAATATTTCCTTGTTCTTGCAAATACAAATTTTAAATTATCTACTTTGATAAAAGAATAAATCCTGATTTCATTATAGAGAAAAATGTATTCATTACCATTAATTATTGAATACCGAGGGGCTGATTATTCGAATTTTGATTGCAAACCAGATGTTAAGATTTCAGAAGATATCTATAGGTTTTGAAAAGTTTTGAAATAGTTCAACGTTTCCGCAGTATTTCGAAATATTTTAAGGGATTTCTAAATTATTTTAAGTAATGTTAACAGATTTGAAGAGAAGTGGAATAATTTCACAGGATTCCCAGTGATTTTAGACTAATTTAAGAGATTACGAAGAATGTTACAGAATTTCAAGGGATTTAAAAAGATTTTAAGTTATTTCAAACAATTTCTAGAGATCATCAAGAACGGTAGAAGATTTCAAAGAATTTTACAAAATATCTAGAGTTTAAAAAGGACATAATAGTATATTATGCACCTAGGGGGAAAAGTGACTCTCCCCCTTGGCGCATGCGATATTTTATCCACATCTGACGTCACTTTTCAGTCTCTAGGGAGTAAGAAGTCTCTTTACTCCCTAGGGACTGAAAAGTGACGTCAGAGGAGACTAAAGTAACTTTAAGGCGTTTCAAGAGAATTCATAGATTTTCGAAGGATTTTAAGTGATTCAAGAATATTTTAAGGGATTTCTAATAATATTTTAACATTTCAGGGCCTATGAAAGGATTTTAAGGAACTTGATAGATTTTTCATGGATTTAACCCTTTGTGGCATAGTGCCATACATCTATGGAACCTTTTTGACCTCGTTTTTAAATATTTTTTCAGATAGTTTGTAACAAATTACAAGGACAAAAAGCAAGTTTAAAGTATTCTAGAACTTCGTTCGATATGAAGAAACCTTGAAAACATTTTGTGTTTTAATGAAATGGATATTATAAATAAACAAAGTGAAAAATACAGCCTTTTTACACACTAAATGTAATTGTTGCTAATAAACAATATTTAATTAGTTTCAAATAACGTCTAAAGGGTTCCTTGGGTCGCTCATGACGAATATGATGTCAGCATTCCAAAATTCAAAATGGCGGATCCAATATGGCGAACAAAAAATTTAAAAATGAGTATCGTGGCTTCAAGATGCGTTCTCAGGGCTTTATGGGTCACTGATTACTAATATAAATTTAAAATTCAAAATGGATGATCCAATGTGGCAAACAAAAGATTAAAAAATTGGCCCCGTAACTTCAAAATGGGTCCTCAGGGTTCTTTTAGGTCGGTGATTATGAATTTGGAGTCCAATTTTTGAAATTTTAAAAATTCATAATATTGGATCCAGTATGGCCGACAAAAATGTAAAAATAAGTCTCGCGGGTTCAAAATGGGTTCTCCGGTGTTTTGTGGGTTGCTGATTACGAAGATGAAGTAAAAATTCAAAATTTTGGATCCAATATTACAGCCAAAAAATTAAAAAATTGGTCCCGTAGCTTCAAATGGGTCCTCATATTTTTTTTTCAGTCGCCCATTACGAACCTGAAGTCAAAATTACAAAATGAAAATGGCGGATCCAATATGGCGGACTAGAAGTTTTAAATATGTATTTATCCGCCATTTGGAATTATAGAATTTTAACTGAAGATTCATATAATCAGCGACCCAAAAACCCTTGAGGATCCATTTTAAAGACACGGGACTAATTTTTTTTTTTAAACATAAAACTCTCTCAATCCCACTTGGGAGCCACAGAACTTATTTTTTCTTTTTTGTCTGCCGTATTGGATCCGTTATTTTGAATTTTGCAAATTTCAAAAATTTCATTCCAAATTCGCAATCAGCAACCCCAAACACCTTCCCTGCATTAAGTTTTCAACAATTTTTATGTAAGGATAAAATGTATGATTTAAAGGGTTAAACTCATTTCAGAAGAATATAAGGAATTCCGAGAGATTTGAACGATTTTCTACAAGTTTTCAATGGGTTGCAATATATTTCAAGGGATTTCAAGAAACATCTAGACCCTACATTATTTTATAAGATTTTAAGGATTGTCGAAGTATTTCAAAATATGTAGATAGATTTCACAAGATTTCTAGATATTTTTAAACATTTGGAGGGGTTTTATACGATTTCAAGTGATTTCTAAACATTTGAAGGAATTTCAGAGGATTTCTAGCGATTGCAAAATATCTTAGAAGATTTCAACGGGCCTAAGGATGGCAAGTAATTTCAACTGGTTTAACAAATTATGAGGTGTTTCGATATGCTTTCAAGAGATTTCAACCAAATTTATGGAAATTTACGGGTTTTCGATGAAGTTAAAATTATTATGAAGGATTAAAAAAATTTGGAAGTTTTGCGAAATTTTGAAATTATTTCAAAGTACATATATATTTTATGGGATTTCAGAGAAATCAATAGAATTTCATGAACTTTGAGATTTTAAGGTCTGTTAATAAGAATTTTGAAAGGTTCAAAATTTTTTAAAAAATTTCGAAAGTGGTCAAACTCTCATTTAATACTAAGGCATCAGTATTTCAAGATAAACACATATTTATTTGTATTTTTTATAGGGTTTATGGCCATATTTTAAGTATTAGAACTTATAACTAAAGTGCCTAATTGATTAAAAATACGTATCTTTGGCTAATACATCCCTTTTCAGTGCAATACAAATTAGTTGTATCAATTTTCAAAATTAAGCCTGCACATAATCCCCTTTAATAAGAAAAATCATAGAAAACTTTATGCGAATTAAGAAGCATTGTAATTTGTACTTACATATTTGTTGTTGATGCTTTTCACTGGGAATTAGTATTTTTTAAACTACGTTTCAATATGTAAAATCATAAAGTTTCGAAGAAGACTTAAAATTTCTAACAATTTTAGGCTGCGTTACACTTTTTCACCGGGAATTAACATGTTTAAACAAAAATCATCATTCGGACATTGTTAAATTTCAAAGATTAGACATTTTTCAACAATTTACGTTTTTCGGTTTTGTTAGCAATTTTACCGCAAATTGACATTTTCATACAAAAATTATTAGATTTTAAAGGTTCATAAGTTTTTAACAATTTTAGATTATGTTAGTGTTTTACACCAAAGATTGGTGTTTTAAATAAAAAATAGTTGTATATTTCAAAAAATATTCTCAATTTTTGAACAGTTCCAGATTATATTTTTGTTTTTCACCAGAAATCGGTTACTTCAAACACAGGGCGACCAGACGGCCTCGTGTAGGAGGACATGTCCTACTTCTTGTTTGCTTGTCCTCCTGTCCTCTTAAACTTTGGAAAACCCATAAAATGTCCTACTTTTTGGTCAAAAGATTAAATTTACCTTTTTTTCGTAAAATATTCCCAACGATCGCGTTTTCTATTTTCTCCCTCTTTATTCAAAAAAAGAGAGAGATTTAAAAAAAAATTAATTTTGGTCTTATTATGGGGGGGGGGGAGGTCATGTCCTCCTTTTCCATTTGGGCATCTGGTCACCCTATTTTAAACAAGCATCATTAGATTTCGACAACTCTAGGTTATATTGGGGCGTTTCATCTGAAATTGTTATTTTAAAAAAGTCATTAGATTTAAATTCAATGATTTTGGTGTAAGATAATATTTACAAGCTTGAACAAATTCGGATTGTATTAGTGTTCTTTGTCGGAAATTATTATTTTCAATTAAAAAATGAAAATTATATTTCAATCATTTCAAAGAAGATTTAAAACTTCTAAATAATTTTAGGTTATGTTCGTGGGTTTTCTCCAATAATCGTTATTTGTTGACAAATTCATTAGATTTCAAAGAAGATTTGAAATTTTTGTATAAGTGTAAGTTAAGTTGGCGGTTTGCACCGGAAATATTGATTTTAAATAATATTTTCAATTGTGGCACAATGTAAAAAGGTCATGTTAACATTTTTCATGAAAATCAGTCGTTTCAAACAAAAATAACTAAATTTTAAAGAAGACTTACAATTTGGTACAATTTTTTGTTATTTCACGCTAGTGATTTTCGTCAAATATTGGTATTTTCAATTTGAAAGACATTAAGATTTTTTAGATTATCGTTATTCCCCGTTAAGAAGAGAAGAATAGAGAAAAATTAATATTTTCAGATATAAACGAAAGAGTGAACATTATTTAATTTTTTTGAATGTGCTAATTTTCCATCGGGAGAAGTGCCCAACGAAAGAATAGGTTTATTTACGAAACCAATTCTTTTCTATTTCCTTAACGATTGCCACTTGTGTTGTGTTCCATGCAGGCGAACATATTTTCCATTTTTTTAATTCCTCTTAATGCGAGCAGTAGACACACCTCTCATGGTTATTTTCAATTCCATACTTACATGCTGTATTTTCGATTAATTTAATTCTTTCTAATCCGTCCACAAAATGTGTGCGCTTACATGGTTTCTATTCCTCCGTGTACAACATGAGTTTGGAAATTTCAATTTTTGTTGTCATGGTTATTTTTAATTTCATTCTGACATGCTTCATTTTCGATTATTTTAATTCCTTCTAATCTGTCCACAAAATATCTGCACTTGCATATTTTCTATTCGTTTTTGTGGAATATAAGTTTGGAAACTTCAATTTTTTTGCCTACCATAGCGATGGAGTGATTGTAATAATAATATTTTATATTGTCTTAACCCTAAAACCGATTTCAGATGTTTAGCAGTCAAGTTGAAAAAATTTAACCTAAACCAAAAATTCAAAGTCAAACAAAAAAAATGGTAAGAAGAAAATTAAAAAAATTTGGATTTCGACTATGCTGGAACAATATTAATACAATGTTATATAGATCGTTTTTTTGACTCAGTATATTTTTTTGTGTGGCTGTGCAATCCATGCAAATTTGCACAGCAGTAGTGCGTGTTCCAAGACAGATTTCATATGAAATCAGTCAAAATATTTTTCTGTTCGATAGACTAATAAAAAAATGTTCACATAATTTACCCAAATACAATACTTATTTATTTAAAAAATGCATTTATTTCAATTCACAGTTTCACCTTAAAAGTTACATTATTCTATTCCTTTCTATTCTTTCTTTGACATTTCTCCACTTTTTAATTCCTTCCAATACGCTTTCATTAAATTTTTCTGAGTGGATTAAAAAGACTAGCTTTTGCGTTTTCAAAGTGACATTATTCTCTTTCTTTCTCTTCTTTCTTTTGCATTCCTCAATTTTTTAATTCCTCCCAATACACTTCCATTAAATTTTTATAAGTCAATTAAAAGGAATAGGTTTTGCTTTTTTTTCTACTCGTTGGTGGAACTTTCGATGAAGGAAAATTCACGTATTAATGGGAATTCAGATTCTGAATTTTTTTGAATTCTTCTCTTCTTACTGGGTCTCCAATTTGTCATTTAGATTAAATAAATTCACAAGTTTTGGTTTTGTTGGGGTTTTTACCGGAAAGCGGTACAATTAATAAAAAATCATTGAATATCAGAGAAGATTATATGTTTTTGAATAATTTTGCTAATGCTCAGGTTTTTAACCAGAAATCGATATAGATGTCAAAGAATATTTATAATTTGGGATCAATTTTAGGTTACGTTAATATTTTTCACAGGATATCGGTTATTTTAAACAAGAAACATTATGTTTAGAAGTACATTTAAAATCTTACACAATTTGTTATTGTGTTATGTTAGTATTTTTCTTCTAAAGTCGCTATTGTTAATTGAAAAATCGTTAGGTTTCAATTAATATTTACAATATTTAAACTACTCTACTAAAAAAACTCAGGAATCGTCACAAATGGTCAGAAGTTCTGACGATTTCTGAACATCCTGACCATTCGTTACGAGTCCCAGATAGCAAAGAGAGCGCACGGCGTGCACGCAGGGGATGACACAGTTGCGTCTTCATATGCGTAACATGTGCGCCGCACGACTTGAGGGTCGCACGTCATGCGTGCACACATTTCGGATTTTTAGAGGCTATAGAAATAATATTTGCATTTATATTTTTAAATAAAGAGTGGGTATATTATCATGAACAAGGAATAGTTATACATTTTAGTTTTTATCAGTAGTCATAAACTATAGCTATTATAAACTTTGGCAGATATTATTTTTTATATATTCGTCGTTTGAATACTGAAATTTGACGAAGTGAAAATAGCTATATTTTATATCACGAACTTTAAGATATTATACTTGCGAATTAGAAATTCAGCTGCTGCATGTTTGTATCGACAATAGTGAATATTTTTCGCTGCAACTACAAGATAGGCACATACACCTGATAGGAAACATAAAAACGTAGGTAAAGAGCATATTTTTCATTTAGATAATAACAAACATTATGAAGTAAAACAAAAATTACCTTTTTTTAATTATTTAAACCAAAAATAGACTGTTTATATCCGTTTTCACGTTTCTCGAAGTTTCAGCGAAAGATATTTATTATGGTGGACACAGACAGGCTAATATCGTGAGTATAACGTGCCATAAACGTTTCTAACATTAAAACGCACGCATTGACATAAGTATAATATTTAATATCACAAAGTTAAGGATCTGATACTTCAGATATTAGCACACGTTTATGTCCACAATAATAAATATTTCTCGTTGAAGCTTTCAAAAATGATATGCATCATAAAACCGAAGGTAAATAGCTTATTTTTGGTTCGAATAATACAACAAATTATGAGGTTAAACAGAAATTGCCTTTTTAAAATTATTTAAATGAAAAATAGGCTATTTGTATCCGGTTTCCTGTTTCTCATAGTTTCGTAAAGTTTCAGTGAAAAATATTTATTACTGGGGACACAACCATGCTAATATCGTAAGTATAACATGCCCTTAACGTTACTAACATTATAAAATGCACGTTTGTAGATACCTATAATATTTAATATCACAAAGTTAGGGATGCGATACTTGCGATATTAGCATGTTTGTGTCCAAAATAATAAATATTTTTCGCTGAAGCTTTAAGAAGTTGTATGAAACATAACAACAAAGGTGAAGAGCCTATTTTTCGTTTGAATAATAAAATATATAAGGTAGAACAGAAATTAAGAGTTCTTAATTATTTAAACCAGAAATAGTCTATTTACACTCAGAGAAATGTCCTCTTGTGACAAAAGGATGTTCCTTGACGTAAATGGAATTTCCTCGCAAATTTAAGGTTGAGAGGATTTTCATTTGTCTCAACAGAAATCCTTTTGCAGCAAAAATTTTCCATATGCAGCTAACTTCCCTTGATCTTGCAGCCAAATAATTATGTTCGTGTAAAACATATATTCACGTCGTTCAAAACGAAACAGGCAAGAGGACGATGCTTTTGTTTCAAAACAACTTTTTCTCTGAGTGTATATCCGTTTTTCACGTTTCTCAAAGTTTCAGTGAAGGATATTTATTATTTTGGACACAAACAGGCAAATACGGTAAGTATGAGATGCCCTTAACGCTGCTCTTTGCAAGTCCTCGATTGATTCAGCCATAACCATTCTTTGACACTTATCCATAAATATGATAAATAGCCATGAGGACATAACGCATCCTTGTTTCACGCCTTGCATAATATCGAACCAGTCACTCAGTTTCCCATTAACCCTTACACTCGCTTTACTAACTGTATATATTGTTTGTATTGCTTGTAGGAGCCATCCATTGAATCCATACTCTTTACGGACTTCCCAAAGTTCAATTCTATTTACCTTGTCAAATGCTTTTTCTAAGTCAACAAATGCACAGGAAACTTTCTTTCCTACTCTCAAACTTTTTTCTGTGATCTGTCCTAAGCTAAATATTTGATCTGTACATGATCTTTCTGGCATAAATCCAATTTGGACTTCCCATATCTCCCCTTCTGTTATTTTCATTATCCTACGAATAAGTATTTTTGAGTATATTTTACTTACGGTACATACAGGGAGAAAAATGGATGGTCAAAGTTAGAGGGTTGAAATTTAGAGAGCCAGTCCGTTCATCTAGATGGTCTGAAGAGCATTTCAAAATTTTTTCGACATAAAGAGACTCTCATTTTATGGCCCGTCTGACTGTTATAAGAAGGTCAAACTTACTATCAGGGATAATCAAGGTATCCTTTCGGGAAGTTCAATACGATCATCGTGTTTTCACTCATTTCGACTATCCACAGAAGAGCAAATGATAATAATATGATAATAAATTTAGAGTGCATAAGAATATTAGGAATTATTGTAAATTCATATTTAAGTTAAAAAAGATATTCCTTTCTTTAAAATTGAAATCGATCATTTATTTTTAGGGAAATAATCTAATAAATAATTTAAATTTTACTTTAAAAGTCCTTCTTGTGAGCAAATAATTATTCTTAATAACTTTACTCTTATTATTTCCTGTATGAAATTTCTTTTCACATTTAATCATTTCAAATAAGCGCGCCAACCTTAACCAATCCGGTTGTCAACGCGATGGATGCAGTGTGAAAGGATACGAGAGTTGGGAGCACCGTGGTTCAGAGCATGTTTCGGCGTGACTGAATGTCATTGAGCTGTACATCAGCATCCCATTACCGTTTATTGAACTTAAACATATTTGTAACAAGTTTAAACTGCTTTTAGATATTTCGAACATGCTTGGAGAGTGAAGTGCATAAGAGAGAACATGATGGAAAGTGAATTAAGTTTATTCTTTTGAATTTTCAACGCCAAATATGATGCTTCCAAGGGATTAAGGATAAAGACGTAACTGGACGCTCAACTATCAATTTCTTATCACCGTATCGTTAAAAACTGAAAACGTGCCAAAAATTTCAGCATTTATTGACGATGCAGAAAGTAACGAGATGTGGGATATTGGTTTCTGAATTCACTCCAATGTTTGAAATCTTACAATTCAGTGCAATACATTGACGTCGCGCCGTGTCCTTAGCCTTTCGTGCTCCAAATATATTTTGTCAATGTGCACTGTTTTTGCACATCAAATTATATCTCATACACCTCGCTATTCACAAGGAATAAAAAATGCTTTCAGAATTTATGTATTTCATATAAATTTGCAGGTTTTATAGTTTCTACTTAATTTTATAATTTTCAGTATCTTATAAGAGAGAGACTGGAATAAGTAGAAAAAGGACAGCAACTATAGAAAATGTAGGATAATCAAAACGACCCCCTAAGATGGCCAGGTCGACTGCCCGAGGAGATCAAGTCGACCCTCTATGATGAGCGATTCACCCCTTTATAATGATCAATTCCACCATCTGTGATGATCAGTTCGACTCTCTATGACGTTCGAGTCGACCGTCCGGGATGATCAAGTCGACACTCTGAGATAATCGATTTGAACCTCTTGTTTTAACCTTCTAGAGATGGTCGTTTTAGCCATCTTCAAGGGCTGTCTTATAGTTGACCCTCCAATATAATCTGTCTGCACATCTAGATGGCCAAACTGACCTTCCATTTTTCTCCGTGTAATAAGCTGATACCTCTGTAATGATTGCAGTTGCTTTTATTTCCCTTTCTTTTGTATATTGTTACAATAATCGCTTTTCTCCAAACGTGTGGGACTTCTCCTATCTCGATACATAAATTTATGAATTCGCACAACCTGTGAGGTATGTACTCGCCACCTTATTCAAGCATTTCAGCGTTAATACTGTCCACACCAGTAGCCTTACCGTTTTTTAAGTTTTTAATTATATCTCTGACCTCAGTGACACAGACTTTTTCAATTGGGTTTTCTCATGCATTATGTTCTATGTCGCAGTTCTGTTGCCCTATATCTTCACCTCCTGATAATTCTTTGAAAGAGTCTCTCAAAGCGTCTATTATCCTGTCTGTATCATATAGCATATCACATTTGCTGTTTCTCATGCTGACAAACTCTGTACTTTTACTTTCCTTCATCTCTTTAAATAATAGTTTCATGGTTTCTTCAAAATCGTTGTGTATTTTCTTCTCTTCATCACTGTAATATTCAATATCACGAATTTAAGGATCTGATACTTGCGAGATTAGCACGTTTGTGAGTATTAAGAGTGTCGGTAATCTCGACCTGAACAAATTAAAGTTATTTCGTATATTCATTGCATTGTTTTTTTAAACTGTTTTTGCTATATTTTCTTACCCTCTTCGCCCGCCTTTGTGCCGATCAAGAGCAGATGGTCTTTTCAAAGCTGTGCTCACGGCATAACCTAAATTTTGGCAAGGAATCCAGGCTGCATTATTTACAACGGTAAAATAAGCAGGACGTCCTAATAAACGATCAAGAAAAAAACTTGTCAGGAAGAATTGATTCATTGTAACCCACTGATATATTCCCATACATTAGTTCAACAAAAGTTAAAACGATTTTGTAACGGGAAGGTTGTTGCACTCAAGCTCTAACCTCAAAATCTAATCAACTCACTTTACTATATCAATACTAGAATTAAATCATTCTCAAACACTATAAGCAGTATTTCTTTTTTAAATTAAAGTATATATGCGCAGGGAAAAACTGTTAAATTTAATCATTTTTGCGTAAAGTGAAATTTTCAAATGGTAACTTCAACTAACCTAAACATTCGAATCTTTTAAATTACGCAAAAATTATCAAAGTAAACACTTTTTTTTTAATCCAATGCTGTAATAATAGTTTGTATTATCATTATTATTATTATTGAAAAAAATATTAAGTAATATACCATTAAGCCATTTCGCTTTCAGGGTAGGCGTGACACTACCCGATTCGGGTAGTGTTTCTAGGTGGATAGTTTCTTGTAGTAAATAACTACAATTGATTCAATTAAAGAAGTTCACTAATAAATAAATAATAAAAAATTATTGCATATTGTACAAATCACACAAATCACATACCTTGCTATTACATATGATATATATATATATATATATATATAGAGAGAGAGAGAGAGAGAGAGAGAGAAAGTAAATAATGAATGTTAATTAATTTGATAAAAAAATTGATCGAAATTCATTATTTTTATTATTCTTATTTATTATTTATTAATTATCATTAATTATTTATAAATAATAAAAGTTAATGTTAATGGATAAATAAATAATAATAAATTAGTCCAAATTTTGCAAATCACACATTATTATTATTATTAAAATCTGTGCTTCTTCCTTATGTATCATCTATACATAATTTCTCACAAAGTGGGACGCATGTACGCCGCACATCATGCCCATCAGGAAGTGCGGCGCATATGCCTTGCACCTACGTGCCCCTCACAAAATGCGTCGCATATGCCTCGCACCTTGGACGCACCGCGTGCCTCGCACGGGGTGCGGGTAACGTGCCCCGCATGTTTGCTATCTGGGTCTGACTATTTCTAAATATATGCTAATTCACATTCTATTAGGGAGCTCATCGGCTACGACCGCAGGTAGGCCAACCGAAAAGGATTAACAATAAAAAATAAATTGTTTTCAATGTTGCATATACAGATTTAAAAGTTAGAAATTCAGAATCTGCGGGTTTTGACGATTTTAGATACCTAAAAATTTTCCTAAACAATTTAAAATTAGGATAAATATAATGTATCTTGTAAAGAGAAAGAGATACGTCAAATCGGACAAAATTTTCAGATTCACCTTCAGAGTCATTTAGTATATAAATATTAATACTTAAATATAACTGAAGAGGGAATATGCTGGAATACATAAATAATACAGAAATAACCTGGGGAATATAAAAGGGATTCAGTATTATGGCATTCTATTCTTGGACCCCTAATTAAAGGAGTATCCTTCGAACCCAAGCTCTGACGATTTCTGAACATCTTCTAATGAATTCTGACTTTTCCTGAGAATTTCTGTCGATAAACGTAACAAACGTGGTCAGAAATAGTCAGAAGTCCTGACTTTTTTTCTGACGATTCCTGACTTTTTTTAGTAGGGTAGCGCTTTTCACTGAAAATTGGTTATTTTAAACAAAAATCATTTGACTTTAATTAAAAATTTTTTTTAAACTTACAATTTTGAAAAACTTTAGGTCTATATCTGCTACAAAAATGTTACATATTAATTTTCACGTGAAGATCTCTATTTCCATAAATTATCAGAAATATCGTTCTCGGCTTTCTTTTCTATTATTAAATTATAATTAAATACAAACATTTTGTAGCGGGACGGGGCGAGATGAGCATACGGGGTCAAATAAGACACTGAATTTTTTCTCAAAATGTATGATTTTTTTGCTGTTCTTTTCAGAAATAACAGGAATAATAATTTTTAATTCCTCGGAAAAAGAAAAAAAATTAAATAGAGTAGATAAAGTAAAAATAAAAATGATTAAAATTTCAAATCCTGAATCCTGTTATTCTATGATAGCATAGAACGAAAAGAAATGATTGAAAATAACAGATAATATTTTTAAACTGAAGTTTGTCGTGAAATTTATTCACCGAACTTGAATGTACTAACGCATTTATACACAATTAATTAATAAAAACAGGTAATATTGAAGTTTTAATCAAAATTGTGATTTGGAGCGGAATGAGCCGGATTCATGGCGTGACATGAGACGCTCCCACCATGCTTGTCATAACCTGTTAATGGAGCTAAAAGAAAAGTTTTTCTTCGCAAGATTTGAGTCGTTTTGAGTGAAATTTTCGAAAATATATAGATATTTAAAGGAGAGTTGCAATAGTGAAAACTTACAAAAGAAAAACTGACATTCGTGATTAGAAGAGGCTATGACTGCTATTGTAAAATCTGTTGTATAAAGAAATTCTAGTGTCAGAGAACCTGCAATAGGGTTTGTTTATGAATTTTATTTTTTGAGTTGTTTTTTCAGCATATTCAAAACGGATTTTGTATTCATATTGACAATGACAAGTTTCAGAAGGCTTCTAAAATTTTTATTTGAAATCATCTCTTTAAATTTTTCAGAAAAATCCTCATTTTTCTGCATGGCAAAATTATGCTTTTTACGTGTGAATTTGATAAAAAAAAGGTTATAAATTATTTTTTAAAAATCTTAGAAATATGTTATAAATGAAAAATTTCAAATAAATGTTAATTCAACTTGAAATTAGAAAAGTTATAATATAAAAGAAAAATTTGAGTTAATTAACCATTAAATGCATTTATACTTTTAAATATTTATAAAATCCTTCCTCCAAGTAGTAAGAATTAATTATACCTCACAAAATTATTTCTTTAACATTTTGCAGAGCACGAATTGGTACGAATAATCATATTGCTCAATCGTGAAAACAATTATATTTTATCATGATACTCATTTTCATTCTCAGAATACTTCAAATAATCTTTTATGTCTACGAAAAACACGAAAATAATCTTCTATTAACAAAAACTAATAAATAGTTGAGGTGTATCGTCTCGCCCCAGAGCATGAGGTGAGATGAGACGTGTGCACAAATTATAATTTTCATATTTTCATCGCAATTACTATTTTTGGAACACTTAATCTTTTATGAAATTGATACATGAAGGTTCATAGAATGTATAGAACCACGTACATTTTTCAAAACTACTATAGATTTCAAATATTTTACTGAAAATTATAACTATGCTCATCTCGCCCCGGCCTTTCCTAATAATAATAATTTTATATTTTAATATACAAATTTCATGAGACAAAAATAATAATAATCGCGCGCATGGGGCGCGCGTTTGTTTTTTAGTAGAAAATTTTTTTTTTCATAAATGTAAGAAAACGGAATATCTATGTTATAAAGCATAAAGCTCAAATAAAAATACAATTTTTTATTTGATTTATTTTTTGATGAGTGAAGTAATCTGCTGGTATCGACAGCCATATCATACACATATATTATTGACTTCCATGTATTTTTTTATATTTATCTAAAAAGAGTGGTGTAAAAAATGGTAGTTTTCTTTCAACGAAAATTAGATTTTATAAACAAAAATCATCATCAAGATTACTAATCTTTCACAATTTTAGCTTACGTTAACATTTTACACCGGAAGTGGGTATTTTTTATAAAAATTATTACATTTGAAAGAAAAAAAATTTCAAGAATCCACATTTTTTTAACAACTTTAAGTTATATGTTAGTGTTCTTCGCCAGAAATTGGTATTTTTAAATAAAAATGCGACGGTTTCATTGTCTGAATATTGAAAAGAATATTGGGATATTAATTCGGAAGCTAAGATATCAATTTTCATCCATTATCAAAAATATGGCCCTTGCTTTTATTTTCTATTATTTTAGATAATAGATATTATGGATTACAAAAATTATATTTATTTTATATTTTAATTCATGAATTGCGTTGACAGAAAAGAAATTAATAATCGCGGGTGTAGTGCGCGTGTTTGTTTTCTAGTGGTGATAGAAAATTAAAAGCAAAATATTTTTCTCTCTGCTTTTCTTTTATAGATAATAAAGCTTTATTCTTGACTGCTGAATCTCATATCCTATCCATGAAGCTTAGAGATTAGCTCCACGAGGATTGTGAAAATGTTCATTTAAAGAAAGTGGTGGTGAAAAGAAAGCTTTCTCGGAGAATAAATGGCAGTGAGTCACATTAAGAGACCGCGAGACCTATAGCAAGATATGAACAGCTTTTAGAAATGAAAATATAAGTTTTGTTTTAAGTTTGCTGGCATAATCTCGAGTCATTCTTAGGTTACCTAAGAAGATTCGAGTTTCTTAATATAATTATTATTGTTAAATCAGAATCATTTAATTACTCTAATTCGTATTAATTGAGAAATTGAATCATCGACAACTGACTAGTCATTTACTGTGATTAAATATGACGTATCTAACTTATCCTCTCATTCTATAACATAATCATCGCAATCTAAATCAATTTTTATGATTTCGCGTAATTTTTAAATTAAAATATAAAACTAATATGAATACACAATTTTTGTGTTTGATAATTGATGGAAACTTATTATATGTTAACTTCAGAATGATTATACAATATTTTTTTACAATATATAGAAATCTAATTAATTTTTATTAAAGATAGTTGAAAATAACCGATTTCCGGTAAAGAAAAAGGTTAAAACACCCTTACATTGTTCCTAAATTGTTAAAAAGACATTGTTCCAAATTGTGAATCTTCCTTATAATTTATTGATTTTTGTTTAAACTAACCAATTTGCGGTAAACCCCGTTAAAAGAACCATGAATTGTATTTTTTTTTAAACCTGTATATCGATATTCCCTGTGAAAACCGCTAGCTTAACCTACAATTGTACAGAAATTTTTTATCCTCCATTAATTCTAACTATTTTTTACTAAAAATACTGATTTTCGGTGTAAAACGTTCAAGGTTGTAAATTTGTCTATTTTAAACAAAATTCATTGGATTTAAATCTAATGATTTTTCTTCAAAAATACCAATTTCAGGTGTAAAACATTACAATAACCTATAAAGTTGTTGAAAATGGTAAATATTCTTTGAAATGTAGTAATTTTTAATTTAAAATAAATCCGAATAATTTCCACCAAAAAACATTAACATAAGATAATAAAAAAATTTTCAAAATTTAAAGTCGTTCTCAAATCTTTTTTAATAAATATTTATCAACTTATAACTTATAAAAGTTCTTAGTTGATAAATATTTAATAATATTATTTATTCATTTTCTATGAATAATCAGAGATGGAGTCAACTTATACTTTTTGCATTCATTTACTCTATGCCAGCTTTAAAGCATATCACTCTTGTGTGGATACTGGTACAATCCCGATTAATTTAATAACCAATTTCAATAAATAGACGTTACCCCTTTAGTTCACTACGAGCGCAAAGAAGAACTCGTTCTTACTACTTCATTGGCAAGAGGGAACTTAACAGGATAATAAGGTATTTGACGTCAGTCCAAGACATTTTAAAATCTATTTATGACACGAAATTTGTTAGGGTAGCTGAGAATAAAAATTAAAACAGAATAAAGTACAAATATTACAGTCATTATGAAAAATAAAATATGTACTCGATTTTGCAATATCTGAATAAGCAGTCCCAGACAGAGGTACATAAATAAATATAATATACATTTGATATAATAGAATTGAACTCAATGTAGAAAAGTTCGCACTTTGGACGAAATCTAGTGTGAAGCACGAGATTCGTGAAGAGAATGTGTTCGTAAAAGCCGAAGGAGCTTTAAAAAAAGAGAATTCACAATCACTAAATGAAATCTGTCCATGCGTTGACCTCTAATTTTAAAAGGTGGGGGGCACAAATGTGGGGGAAGTACAAAAAGACCGTGCGCACAGCGCGAGGTAAATACATTATCGTTCCGGAAACATAATTTTAATATCAATATTATTGATAATATTATTGAAAATATTATTGATAATTGATGTAAATATTGGAAATATTAGTCTCATCTTCAGAATTATCATATATAATTTCTTTACAATATATAGAAAATCAGGTGGCTGAATTTTGAACAAAATACCAATTTTCGACGAAAAATATATTTAAATACCTTATATTTTTTCTAAGTATTGTAAATATCCTTTAAAATACAATGTTCTGAAATTAACAACAGTAATTCGAGACAAAAAACCCTATCATAATCCAAAATCGTTTAAAGATTCTCAATCTTGTTCAAATTAGAATGATTTTTAAAGAAAATACAAATTTTTGAAGTAAAACGCCAACGTAGCCTTAAATGGTTAAGATTTGTGAATCCTCTTTAAAATCGGTTTGTTTTTTTAAATTAAAAATACCAATTTTCGACAAAAACACTAACAGAATCCTCGATTGTGAAAAGATTCTAAATCTGGTTCAAATTATAATGATTTTTATTAAAAAATACCAAGTTTTGATGTAAAACACTAACATGACCTTTATTTTGTTAAAATTTGTAAATCTTATGCACAAATTCGGATTCAGCGACACGAAATCCATAGGATGTGACTGCTCTGGTTTGGCGAAACATCACATTTTTTTCGGCAAGGTTTTACGGTATTTTTCTCTGTGCGGCCCCTCCCCCACCGCAAATTATTGGGCCCAGTGGATCAAAAAAGACCATTTCTATGTATTTTTCGCCGCTGAATCCGAATTTGTGTTCGAGATTAAAAACAAAATCACGGTTTTTTACATATTTTTCAATGCAAAAATAGCCAAAAAAGCAATGTTTTTTGAGGTTAGAAAAAAACCCGAGGGTGATGGCGGAATTCTGACCTTGGATTCGGATTCAGCGACCCAAAATCTATAGGATGTGACTACTCTTGTCCGGCGGACAACCTACTTTTTTCGTGGGGCTGCGTTATGAACCTTACAAATTTAATAACTTCAGTTTTAAAATAACAATCTCCTACGAAAACCGTTAATTTAGCGCTAACATATCCAAAACTGATCATTCATTCTGAAACTTGGTGTATAAGGGCAAACGTAACCTAAAATTTTTCAAAAATCAAACACATTTAAAATCTAATCATTTTTTACTTTAAAAATTCAAATTTTCGATGGAAATCGCTAAAAATAGAAAAGCGTAATTTAAGACCCATTTCCGATGTAAAATGCTGACATTAACTAAAATTGTTGAAAATGGAGAATATTGATGATAATTTTTGTTTGGTAATGCCCATTCCCAATGAAAAAACTAACACAAAGTAAAAAATTGTTAAATTTTGAATCGTCTTTAAAACTTTATTATTTTGTAATCTTACAGAAGTGCAAAAATTTCATTTAAAATCTTCTGTATTATTTTTTGAAATTTTAAGAAATCATTTAAAATGTTTGAAAATCTTTTTTAATATTCTTCTCAACAAATGATTTTCGAAAATAAAAATTAATTAAAAATTTTCCCAGGTATCTTTAGAAAATTGGTTATTCTCTTGAAATCTTTCAAAACTCTTAAAAAGCTTCTCTTATCAAAATCCTAAATAATCTACATTTTCTTTTTGATTTCATGAAATCTTCGCAAGATTTAAATTATTTTCTATTCTTTTGAAAACTTCTGAATATATTTTAAAATAATTTAAAGTTTTCGGAAAACTTTTTCAAATCCTGAAAAATATAAAAAAAGTCTTATTTCTTCCAGATTCTGTTTTGTCGTATTTTGAAATCATCAAAACTTGAAATGAATCTTTTGAAATAAAGCCTAAATCATTTGAAATTTTAGCAGAAACCTTATTGTCTGTACCGGTAATATTTTTGTTACCGGTACTGAACATTTTTTAACCGATATAATTAAAATGTTCTTTTTTTATCAATAATAACGGAAACATTCAGTAATAAATTTTATCATAAAATAAAATACTTCTTCGAAAATATTGATTTACAGAATGGATCGTGCAGAATTTCTTAATCTTTTTTGATAGATAAACAGAAAACAGCCAGTCAAGGCTGAAATTGTTAGTCACGCAGTTTCGCCCGATATTTTCTGGATACCTGGTAATATTACTTTTTTCAACAAACGCTTTTTTCACAGAAAATAAAAGAAACACTGAAATAAATTTTTCAACCTAGAAGGCCCATAAAGATCCGAGCGTAGCAATTACTTTTAAATAAAAATTGCATATTCTGAAGAGTAGAATGTTTACCGTTAGCTTTTCTTATTTCAGACAATTCAAACAGAAAGCAATTAAATTGACAAAGTGCGATTTTCTTGTTAAAGAAAATACGGTATGCAATTATTGCATGTGGGATTGAAAATAAATGAAATAACATTTGAGAAAATGGAATAAGGTAATGAAATATGGAGTTTGAAATATTTCAAAGACTTTTGAAGGCTTGTAAATCATAACACAGCTATTTAAATCTTTGACTTTCATTACCTGCGTAATTACAACTCTTAGTCTCACAGGCAATTAATTCTAAAGAATAAATCGACGGGTTCTAATTGAAAGGTTCTATCTCTGAGCGTGGAGCTAGAAAGCTTCTATCTCGGATCGTGCAACTAGAAAGGTTCTATCTCAGAGAGGATGCTGATAAGCCATACAATTTAGATCCCTATTTGCAAGCTAATAGATTTTTTTACTAAGATAGAACCTTTTCATTCTGCACCATGTTATTTTAGTTCCAGGTAATCCGACTTATTATACATAATAAAGTAAATAAATATAATGCATATAAAAATCGATCAGAGGAAAAATAAAATTTTTGATTCGAAAGATGAATCTATTTTTATAAAAAGGGTTTCAAAATGTGTTTTATCGATACTTTTCGTTGGCTACCTTGATTGAATACTCTCTCGGTGGACCTAACTCAATTTATTTTGTTTCAAAACAGCGCCCGAGGCTTTCGTCAACGGCTACGTTTCATACATCAGTGCCCTGGTTACATTGTAAACAAGACGTTAATTAATTCAATTATTGAATAATTTAATTGCTCTTATATCCAACGAATACAAAACCTCTGCGAAAATTATCTTTTCACTTTTGAAAATTATCTTCTCATTTTTGAAAATTACTTTTGGAAATAATCACGATATTTTAAGAGCTATATTAATTTTGTTCAATTTGTATAAGATTATAAATATCAATATGCATTCATGTATTGATATATTTATGCAGCTTGAAAATAATTCTGTGGACCGATAGATAATAACTAAAATCACCATAATATAAATTACCATAAGCTGGATTTGCAATATCACCTTCCCTCCACATTTGCGTTAAGAAACCTTAAACTGTAAAAGATTGAGGATTACAGAAATTTCGAAAAGCCCCTCATGGAAAAGAAGCTTAGCATACATTACTAAAAAACACTCACGCGAAATATAAATTTGAAAAGTTTAATTTTCACGGGAATTATAAAAGAAAATTGAAATCGAAGATGGAGACGAGAGTTTTTCTATATTTTTCTAGTTTGAATTGTTAGATTAAAGAAAAAGTATATGAAAAATAAGTGTGAATTTTCAATAGTCACGGGTGATACATAGATAAAAAAAATTGTGAAAGTTTATTCAAATAATTTTTTAAGATTTTCATAGTTTGACATTGATAGATTTAGGTAAAATATTTCTCACGTCTCAAGAAAATGTTTCTTGTAATTTCGAAAAGTGGATTTTCCAAATTGTTTTTCATATTATTAATTAAATAATTATTTATTGAACGAATTAATGAGTTAATTAATTAATTAGCTAATTACTTTTTAATGTCAGGAAAGAAGATTATATAAAAGTTATTTGTAATTTATTTATAAATTTCCTCATTTACTGCTTTCTTTATGAGCAAGGAGATAATATTTGTTATTTGATCTTAACGAGGAACATCGTGCTCAGGAAATAAGCTTCATTTAAAATAGTGAAAAGTTGAAATACTCGCGAAACTACTTTACAGGTAGTTTTAAAAAATCGGTAATTAAAAGGTGCTTCCAGAAGGAAATTTCTCTATCATTTTTTCGGAATTTAAAGAAATACATATATAGTTTTTTTAATATATGTTTAAAATCGATTGCTCGAATGTAGGCCCTACTGGTACATATATTTTTAAATATTCAAAAGGTTTTTCCTTGCATAAAATTTGATTTTAGCCGAATAAGAGCAACTCTTAAATTTACAAATAAGAAATAAATGTTCATGTATTTCAAGAAAACAAATTAGTCTTCAAGTACGGTTTGTGTATAATTTTTGTACGATTTTTTTAGTGGGAACAACAATAGAGAATGACATTTCAATACTCTAAAAACTTATCTCTCAAAAGTTTTCAAACATTATTTTTTTGTTTGTTATGAAAACAATTTTATTTATCTGGCTGTATCGTTTTTTTCTCCTCTGATATCACAATTTAAATCGCCATATTAAATAGTTAAAATTGAAACTTTAATAATAACGATTTTATTATTATGGATTATTTTACGATACATAAAATAATGGTACCAATGTTCGTATCTCGACCATTTTATAGGAAAATAATACTAAACACCTACATTAACGGCCAGATAAAAAAAAGTAAAATTTGCTACCATTATAAAAAAAAACAATTTTTGAAAATAAAGGAGAACATTTCAATTTTAAATTATTATTTATTATTGTGCCATTAAGCCATTTCCCTTTCGGGGTAGGCGTGATTTTTAATATTAATAAATAATTATGTTTTTAACATTTTGCTACAACACTGCAATTTGTAAATTTTTCCATTCTCTTAAGGACAATAAGATTTCTGAGAGTGTTGGTCATGATTTAGTATTTACTTTAAAATATTAATTTTAAGTTTTGAAGATTTCGAAATATGTCGAAAAACAATCTGGAGAATTTTAAGACAATTTCTTTTGCAGGATTTAAACTTTTTTGTGAAAACTATCCTTATTTTAAAAGATATTTAGCAGTTTTAGAAGTTTTGAAAAAAATCAAAAATAATTTTAATTTCGAAGAGATTTTGAAAAATTTTCAGCAAAATGTAAATGTTGGATATTTCGAAAAAAAGAAGCTTTTTTAAGAATTTTGAAAGGTTTTAACAGAACCAGAACAAATTATCAGAATTCCTGAGAAAATTTTGAATGATTTTTTTTTTGAAAATTTTTTTAAAGAGATTTTAAACATTTCAAATGATTTTCTGAAATTTCTCAAAAGAATGTAGAAGATTTACAAAACTTCTACAAAAAATACCTTTTACTCTTTTATAATATTTTACATATTATTTAATGCCAACGGCCATGCCACGCTGAAAAAACCAGTTCTCGTCAGATCACTGAAGTTAAGCAGCGTTGGGCACGGTTAGTACTTGGATGGGTGGCCATTCGAGAATACTGTGTGCTGTTGGCATATTATGGGTGTGGTGAGCCCAAATTTGTAGTTATTTATAACTACAAGAAAACTATCCACCTATAAACACTACCCGAATCGGGTAGTGTCACGCCTACCCTGAAAGGGAAATGGCTTAATGGTATACATGGTTCGTGAAAAAAAATTTAAAAAAAATTCTCGTCGCCACAAAAATGATTTGACCTGCATAACACTTACATGATGTTTTCATTATTGAGCACAAGTGAAAAAAATGGAATACAATAAAAAAACTAGGTTCTTCCATCAAATTAACTTTTCATGTTTTCAAAATATAGCTGGGAAAATTAAGTCGAATTTTAAATAAAACCCCACTTTCTTTATGGTTCGTATTCAATATTTTCTTTAAATTCATGCTTGTGTAAAAAAGGCATTTTGTAAGTCTTATGCAGGCCAAATAATTTTCGTGGCCACGTGAATTTTTTTCGCGAACGATGCAAGACATAAAATAGTAAGAGGTTTTTTGTAGAAGTTTTTAAAATAAGCTAAGTTTTTCTTAGCATTTTGTCGAATCTGTCGTTGTTTGTAAGAAAAATGAGAAAATTCCATTTTTCGGAAAAAAATCTCTTGACCACAAATATGGTTTGACCCGCATAAAACTTATATGATTAAAAATCGTGGGGTTTTTCAGAAAATCTACTTTAATCAACTGAGAAAAACCGCTGCTATTTTGTTAATTTGCAACATTTTGTTATTTTTTCACCAGATTTGGAAAAATCACAATAAAACTCATCATTCCGTAACGATAGCTCTGAACGAGCTGAAAAAGAGGTTAGTGTTACGGAAAATTCCGTAGCGGTAGATAGTTTGCTTGAAAAAAACTCTTAAAAATTCAAATATGGCGGCTGAATCTGTGGAAGGTCTGCTATTATATTTTTGGTTTAGAATTCATCTCTTTCTTCCAGAAATTCGTTGTTTTTAAGTTGAAAATTAATTTTCTCAACTGAATACTTAAATAATCAATTTTTAGCTCAAAATTGATCGTTTTTAGATGAAAATTCAACTATTTGGTTGAAAATTAGTTGAAAAATATATAATAAATAACTAATCTTTTTTTCGCTGGAAAATTATTGTTTTCAGTTAAAAATTCAACATTGTTGGTTAAAAATTAATCTTTTTCAGATGAAATTTTAAAGTTCAACTACTTTGTTAAAAAATATTTTATTAGTCGAAGATCTATCTCCTTGGTTGATAAATTAACTATTTGGTTAAAAATTCTTTTTTGTTTGGTTTACAATTTAAACATTTGGTTAAAAATTAATTTTTTTATTGAAAATTCAACAGTGTTTCTGGAAAATTCAACTTTTTAGCTTGACAATCAAACTGTTTTGTTAAAAATTCGTGTTTTTGGTGTAAACATTTCCTTAATTTGATAGAAAATGCAACTGTTTTGTAGAGAATTCTTCCCTTCTAGCTTCAAAATTCAGCAATTTCTTTGACATTTTTTTTCTCTCTTGAATGAAAAATATTTTTTGGTTAAAAATTAATATTTTTTAGAATTTTGATCTTTTTGGTTGAAAGTGTAACTTTTTTGTATAAATTAATCTGTTTTTGTTGAGGATTCAACTATTTTGTTGAAATTTCTTTTTTTTTTGTTAGATTTAACTACGCATTATATTTTTCGTTGAAAAATAATATTCTTTGGTTCCAAATCATTTTTTTGGTTCAAAATTTAACTGTTTTGTTGAAAATTTGTCTTTTTGGTAATTTAACTGTCTTCTGAAAATGCGTCTTTTTGTCTTGAAGATGGAACTATTTGTTTAAAAAACTGTTTTTGGTTGAAGTTTAACCTTTTTTGTTTGAAAATTCCGCTATTTATTTGAAGATTTATCTTTTTAGGCTGATCATTCAACTATTTTGTTGAAAATTCAATATATTTAGACTTGAAATCTTAGGCATTTCGTATTCAATAGATTAATTTCTGTTTCAAGGAATTTCTTCCCTTATTATTCCCCAATTAAAAAGTCACCCTATTTTTTCTCTTTTCAGAGCATTTTGGGCTACGAAGTCTGTTAAATTGTTATGTTTGTATGTTTCACGTTTTATTTTAGGCATTTATCTAATGAAATCAGAGAACAAATTGTGACGTCAGCCTGGGGTGTTTAAGTTTTGTGTGATGATCTGTGAGGAAGAAGGGGAGGGCTAGAAAAAGTTTTCAAAATTGCGTCGCAAAAACGTGTATTGTTTAAATTATCGTATATTGTTAAAAAAGAATTAATAACCCCGTCTTTAATTACCGTTTCCAAAAAAGTCAGTTTATTGTTTTAGGATTTGAGTGTCAAGGTTTCTATTGTGAGCGAAAGGTAAAAAAACTGATAAAAAGTCCATTCTTCACGTGCAGATTTGTGGTGGGTCCACTTTCCCTGTACCGGAAGAGCGAACCTTCCGAGCTTTTAAGAGCAACTTGTGCGCAAGCACAGGTGCAAGTTCCAGGGTATAAAGAGAGGAAGCGCGAGCTCTCGGTGCGCACTTTGTTGTGTATCATCGGTCGTGGAAGTCACGCAGATTCGATACATTTATCTCTTTTTTCCGGATTTCCTCGCACCTGCTACGATTTGTGACCTACAAAACAACCCCTCTTAGGATTTGGTACCTGATTTCCAAGGGATTTTAAACCCAAGGTGAGTTTTTCAAATCTCTTCCTTCAAATTTAAAAATACTTGAAACAAAGGATTTGGTTCAAAAGAATTTTTTTTAAATCTCGTATTATCAAATTCGCGGGCGAGAATGAAAAATTTTTAAACAACTGAAAAAGTGTATAACAGTGTACTAAAAAGTGATATACGAGCGTGAATTTTTTTAATTCCTTTTATCAATAAAAAATTGACTTAAATTCTGCATCACTGTTTCCTGGATTTGAAGAGAAGTCCATTACAATTATTTTATTAAATCTCTATTCGAAAGATTTTTAAGCCTCTAAAAGGTGGACTTAATACCAGCTATACAAAAGTATTTGTTTTTCATTTGTTAATTATTCGGCAGCAATTAGCCCAAAGCGCACTTTTTGGCGAGTTTTTTTTGCGGTCGGTTTGACTCTTCTCCAGAGGTATACTCTCAAATTAATTAATACACTCTCCTCGAACAAAAAAATTAAAAAGTAGTAAAGAATGGTTTCTAATTTGCAATGTTGGTTCTGTTCTTAATTGTTCACCTTAGGGGCTATTACTTCCCTAACTAAAGCGCAATTAATTATTTGGCATAATTTTTATTTACTGAATTTCAAACAGGCAAAATAATTTAATTTGCATCAAAGGATCCTTGCAGTCCTCTGAATGGTGCGCGTAAAGCCGTGAGTAAATACGACAAAATTAACTCTTGTCCAGTTGTTCCTGTGACGTTTTTGCAACCTGAAGTTTCTGCCTGTACCGGTTTAATCAAAGGGAGATATAAATTAAACATCCCTTGTGCTTCACATTCATATTTCCCTGTCTGATTTTTTTCTCGTCACTCATTTTTGTGCAAAATTAAATAATAATTTCTGGATACCGAATACAGGTCACGCGTAAAAAGGGTCATCGAGGCACGAGGACATTTTTTTTATCGGACGCGATAAATTAAATTTCTTCTGATAAAGCAACGCGTTCAAATGCGCTAATTAATTTGGAAATAATATCGATAAAAATAATTGCAATATGAAATGGAAAATTGAAGGGGTAACTTGATATTCTATTTCTATATTTTTCTCTTGAGGGTTGATTGGCCAATTAACGTCACGACATTTTTTGGCACTGAAATATATTATTTTCCGTAGCAAAATATGAGACAAGTATTTTTTTTGTTGATAATTTTGTGTTCGCGAATTGCATGCTGTTTGTACATTTAGGTGAATTAGAGAAAAATTAAGTGGAACTTTCCTTAAAAATTTGTATCATCGAAAAAGTTTACAATGTTTAATTTTCTTTACGACAGCTTGTAATGCAATCTACGTTCTTTCAAATTCTGAAATAGTAGTAATAGTTTTCAATAATATAAAGTAAAGTATTCAAAATATCAATTTTTCTTTTCAAAATTTCTTAGTTTTTTGTTTTAAGGTAGTTGTTGTACCCAAAATCAGGTCGCTCGGAAAAAAAGTTTTCTATGATTTTAAAAATTAAAATGATAATATCTATTTTTGACGAACAAAGTTTGAAATTTAAGATAAATGATTATTGTAATCATAGTTTCTGCAAAAGTATTATAGCGTAAATTATAGCGTCAATTATAGCTATAGAAAAATCTTCTTTCAAAATTGGAAACAGCAGAGTCGTAGAGAATGTGTTTCCTGAAACGATAAGTCATCAATTATTATTAAAATTCAACGATTTTTTAAAAATTGCAGAAGAGAGATAATAAAAAAAATTGTATTTGTGAGAAACATTGTTTAAATAGATTTTTTTGTAATTCTTACAATTTTTTGATTGAAAATAATGTTTTTGATTCAAAATGACGTTATTATTAATCTTATTTTGATTTTTAGAATCATAGGAAAACTATCGTTTTGAGATATTAGACTTTTGGCACGACAACTACCTTGAAGAGGCTGAAATTATACATTAGCAATTTCTGTCCTAATTTGACAAAACTGTTTCGGAAGTTTTATTCTGTCACATATATCGTAAGATGATGATAACGAATGACATAATTTTTTCGAAAAATAAAACTCTTGAATGTTGAAAGTTACCGAATATATAATTATCAAACTAGAAAAATTGCAAAAAATGGAAATTTAAAATAAAGAAAAAAAATACCGAAAATATTTAGAAAATAAATATAAATTTTTTGAAAGTAAATGTTAATGATACTAGAAAAATTCAGAAACTTTAAGACCAGAAATTTCAACTTTACGAAATTAGTAAATTCATGAAATTGGCAAGTTCCCGAAATTTCTAATTACAAACATTTCAAATTCCGACAATAAAAGTATTTTAATTTAATACTTTTTATTTGTGAGAATAACATTTTATTTTATATCGTGCACGCTGTATATTGGATAGGTTTAAATTTAAAAGAGCTCTTCAAACATTCAAACTATGTACGTACACCTGTTAAATAAAACGTTATTTTAGTTTATGGAAATATTAACTATAATTTTTTTGGGAAATTCAAAACATCCTGAATTCGGAATTTCAGGAATTTACTCATGTCGTAAATTTACTAATTTTAAGAATTTACTAATTTCAGAAATTGGGGCATTTTGAAAATTCAGGTTTAAAAATGTGAGTATTATTATGTAATTTTGAGAATTTAATAATACCGTTAATTTGAAATTTCTGAACTTGTCTAGTTTCGTCCACTTTTACTTTCGGAATATTTCAATTTCGTCAAAAAACAGTTTCCTCTGTTAATTTAAAATTTCGGAAATTTTCATTTTTCGCAAATTTTGTTTTCTTCTGATTATATTTTCGGTATTTTTCAACAATCGGAATTTTTGCAAAATTATGTCATCCTGATGATAAATTTTGGAAACTTATAATAAATTTAGGAAAATTAAGTTACAAGTTTCGTAAATTTAAGATAATTTTAGGAAAGTTGAGGTACAAATATCGTTATTTTCTGTTAAAATTATAGAATTTTCTGATACAATGTATCTGGAAATTCCGAAAACTTGTAACAAAAAAATTTTACGTTTCGAGTAACGGATGTTGTATGCCCTTACATCTAATAGAAAATTACGAAAGTTTTTTCTTAATTTTAGGTAAGTTTACTCAAATTTCTTTACGATTTCGTAATTTTGAGAAAAATTTCGGAAAATGCAGTTACAAATTTTGTAAATTCAAGATGCGGTTACGTAAAAGTATTGGAAATTTCGTAAATTTTTCCGCTATTTTTATAACGTTATAATTTGGCAAGTTTCAGAATATTTTCTAACAGTGTACATTTACAGAATATACAGTTTAATAATAAATAATAACAATTTATATTTGTCGATTTTTTAAAAAGAAAATTGTATCTGTACATAATCTAGGAATTCCCCAATCTGAATCTCTTCGAACTCTCAGGTTTCAATCTGCATGTACATTGTACACTAGGGTGGCTCAAAAATGCATTTGAAATAATTTTTTAGGGTTTGAAAAAATGTGACGGGAAAGTATAGAAGCTTGTAGAGAATTATCCAGCGAAGAATTTCATGTATCGGACATATGGATTTTTTTTCAAAAATTCGTTTTTTTCCTGAAAATTATTACGATTGGTCTACTGGAATATTTATTAACAATAATTTATTAATTTCTAAATATTTAAACGAATGGAATTTGTTTAAATAATTTTTTTTTCTCGAAAATTCGTGTTTTTCCTAAAAATTATTACTATTGTTCTAGTGGAATATTTATTAATAATAATGTATTAATTTTCAATTATTCAAAAAATTGTAATTTGTGTTAATAATTTGTTTTTCAAATTTGGTTTCTTTATGAAAATCATTATTATTGGTCTAGTGCAACATTTAATAGCATTGATTATTTAATTTTTAAATATTTACACAAATTCCATTTGTCTAAAAAATGTTTTTTCCAAAAATTCGTTGAACTGGCAGTTCTGCTAATGATAAGCCCACAGGTATACTCGAAAGTGTCGATGATGTCTCTTGAGAGAAATATTTTTCGAATACGTTTCAAAACTTATTCAAATATTATATGTTCCTGTTAAGAATTAAGACTTAATTGTTGAAACAATGAAGAAAAATTTACAAATTTTGTGGAAAAATGATTGTTTAAACAAATTAAAGGTTGTTGAAAATCAATAACGATTTATTTTTTATAGGATTGGAAAATATTTTTTAATAAATTTATGTTATTAAGGATAATAAACTGCCAGTTCGACGAATGTTTAGACAAAAACCCTTGTTTCTTAAAAAAAACAAATGTTTAAGAAACATTATTCAAACAAATGGAATTTTTTTAAAACTTTGCAATTTAATTAACAAATGTTGATAAGCATTCCACTGAAGAAATAATAATAAACTTTAATAACAACAAATTTCAAAAGAAACTTATTTAAACAAATTCCATTTGTTTAAATGATTAAAAATTAATAAATTATTGTTAATAAATATTCCACTAGACCAATAGTAATAATTTTTAGGAAAAAAAAGAATTTTTGAAAAAAAAATTATTCAAACAAATTCCTTTCGTTTAAATAATTGAAAATTAATTAAGCAATGTTAATAAATATTTCACTAGACTAATATAAATAATTTTTGTTAAAAAAAAGATGAGAAGAAAATGCTCAAAAGGCCGTCTTTATGAAGAATTGATATTTTTGGTTTTAAGGGTAGTTTTCAGGGAGTCGTAGGGGTTTGTTAGGGGTGTCAAACCCATTTGTCCGATACATGAAATTCTTCATTGGATAATTCTCTACATTTTCATGTCACATTTTTTCAAACCCTAAAAAATTATTACAAAAACTAAAAAAAGTGATTTTTCCCCATGCATTTTACATGGGAAACTTCAAGTCAAAACCGACAGAAGTTAAAATCGAAAAAACGAAAAAACAAAAATTAGGAATTTTCTTTTTTCGGATTTGGCACAAAATGGGGGGGATCGTTGCCCTCTAAAAAAAAAGTGTTTTTGAGCCACCCTATTGTACACGGTCATGATGTGGCCGTTACATTCCGGCTTTAGTGTGAATGTCATGACGGTAATGTCTAACTTAATATTTGCATATTTGTGGTTGATTCTGAAACAATCTACTTAGATTATTCAATATTTCAAATAGGAAAAGAAGCAATTCAAACATCATACATTTCTGAAATTTCTGCAGATTATAACGAATCATAAGTTTAATGTCTATATTAAAACAATTTTATTTAAGATCGAAATGAAATCTACTTTCTTATGAATAAAAAAATGACACCTTCGTTACCTATACAAAAAAGGTATTCTGAGGAAGGTGCCATATATGAAATATGTGCATAATTTTACCATGTACCATTGAGTACCATTGTTATATTTTCATGGTATTAGAAATTTTATGCTGAATTTGTCTAATTTTTTACTTTCATATTTTTTTCAGATTACTTTTCATATCTTGTTTTTGTTTTCAATTCTGAATGATTGGTAATGATTTTTGGAAAGAATTCTTGTGCTTTACATTTTTCCTTAGGTCTGTGGAATTTCTTGTAACACGTGCATTTTACGTCGTTTGCATTAGTCGTTGGGGTCGTTTGAAAATCGAGTCACTCGCCCAGCAGACGAAAAGCTATGCATAAAAAAGGGCTTCGGTTAATGTTTCTCTCTCTAAAAAGTGGGATGGGACTGTTTCAAAAATCCAGCAATGCCTGCGATTTCTCGTTTCAGAAATCAATGTGAGTTGACGTCATGACTTTGAACACTGCATCTCGTATATTTCGATAGTGGTGATTTTTGTGTGTTATAATTAACGAAAAAGTAAATAAGAAAGATTAAAAAAAGTGTTTACCAGAAGGTTTATTTTCTTGTCTTTTTGAGAAATTTTGAGAATTGTGCCGTGATGACTGGAAAAAGATTGAATTATAATATCAGGGGGGTTCATTTATTTAACAACAACAAATTGGGATCAGCTAATTTTTGGTTAACATTGTTTCTTCATTCTTGTTATAAAAAATAATTTCTATACGTTTATCAGTTTTTCGCTAATGAATACAAAATTAGACAAAGTAACATTATTAAAATATTTATGGTTTTATTTGTAGATATTATGCGTCTTAATTAGCATAAGATTCTATTAATCATACCTGGTAGTATTTCTATATAAATAATACCTGATGAGTAGATCTAAATTGGTCTCGAAACCTGTTGGTTCCCTAGTGGTTTAAAAAAGACGATGAAAGAATAAGGAAAAAGTGAGAGGATGGCTTTGGTTGAATTTTTCCTTTTTCTCCCTCTTCTTTCCTTTGTTATGTATTTGTCATTAATTATCCGTAAAGGAGGTAGTTTGGAAATCTAATTTTGAATTGTGAATCTTTTTCATGCCCTGATTTCGTTGCTTAAAATTATTCATAATAAGCCAGATGTAGAAGTAATAGCGTTTTCGAAGCATAAGGGGAATTTTTTCGAAATTTCAAAAAAATTTTTTAACCGATTTCAAATTTTTTTTTACTTTTATTGTATGTCAACCCGCAACTTTTTTCGGTCAGCTCAAACGATTCCTATGAAAAAATATATTCGAATATTTATTGTAATATTTAGCTGAATTCTAATTTCAGAGATGTGATTTAAACTGTTTGAAAATGGTGAGCTTATTATTAAATCTTGATGGATATTTGCATTTTTGGGAAGAGAAATATTTGTGAATTCTTGTCTCTCGATTAGAATTAATTACATTTTCGGAATCTCAAACATGCATCCACCACAAATAGCATTTCCGGTTCATATGCATCCCAACTGGAGGATATCGAATGCCATTGAAAAGTGCTGCCTCAAATCTCTGGATTGAGTCTAATCTATAGCAGATTCGTTTATACACGTAATTTATACGCGTCGAAGGAGCGCGCGCGTTGCTCTTGAAGGGAAAGATAAAATATGAAAGAGTTTTCGGGAAGGTCGTAAAATAATTTTTCCTCAGATTTTTTATGAAAAAGTGAAAAGGAACTAGGAAAAGAATACGGTCTCGCATTTGCCTCCATATTTCATATTCATGATTCATTATTTGCTTATCATTTAGAGGCCGTGTATACATTACGTAAAGTCTTTGTGTGTGTGGGGGGGGTTCGACGATTTTTCAATGCTGTCCGACATGGGGGGGGGGGGTACCGGGGTCAAAAACTCTTTTTACGAAAACAAACAGTGCACGATGGAAATTTACATTATTGTACAAGAAATATTTTTAAGGTATTAAAAATTAAATTTATTGTTTATTTAATCTATTATTCTTTAGTCTGTAAATGATCGAATTTCCTATTTATTTATCGCAGTTTTCACAGTCTTTCCCCTTTTTTACGTTTTCCCCTTAAATGCGACCTGAATAAATAGAACCCAATAAGGATATCCAACTATTTTTGGTTGAAAATTAATCTTTTTCAGTTGAAAATATAATTATTTTGTTAAAAAAGCATCCTTTTTTGGTTGAGAATTCAACTATTTTGTTGAAACTTTGTTGTTTTTTTTTTAAATTCATCTGTTTCTGTCGAAATGGGGTTAAATTATTCTTTAGGGGTTAAAAATGAAACCGTCTGGTTAAAAAGTCATTTTTTCATTGAAAATTTAGCTATTGTGTTAAAAATTCGTTTCTTTTCTGTTGAAAATTAATTTGGTTAACAAAAAATATAACATATCCGTTTTGGGTCAATAATTGACATTTTTAGTTAGAAATTCAACTATTTGGTTCAAAATTCATTCAATTTATTCAAAATTTGTCTTTCTTGGTAGAAAATTAATCATCTTGGTTGAAACTATAACTATTTGATTAAAAATTTAAGCGTTTTGTTGAAAATTCGTCTTTCCTGGTGAAAAATAATTTTTTTTGTTAAAAATGTAACCGTTTTGTTGAAAATTAATCTGTTTTAGCATTTAAGTGTTCAATGAATTTGTCAAAAATTCATCTTTTTTTGGTTAAATTCAATTTTTATTGGTTTTAAACTAAAATCTTTTTTGGTTGAAATATCAACTATTACCTTCTTTGTTTAAGGTTCATAATTTTAGTTGAAAATTTATCTCTTTGGTTGGAACTTAAAATGCTTAGTTAAACATTCGTTTTTTTTGGTTGAAAATTAATTTTTTTTACTGAAAATTTCAATATTTGATTGATAATTCAACTGTTGGGTTGAAAATTATCTTTTTTAAATGAAAATTCATAATTTCAATAAAAAATACAACTGTGTTGTAGAAAATTTATCTCTTTGGCTTGAAAATTTAACTACTTGGTAAAAAATTCAACTGTTTTGTAGGAAATTCGTTTTTAAGGTAAAACATTAATGTATTTTTTAATGAAAATTTAACTATTCCATTTTACTTTAAAAATATAAATTGGACCTTTCTTAGTTAAAAAAATTAAATATGTGGTTGAACATTTATCTAATTTGTTGAAAGTTCGTCCTTTTTGGTAGAAAATTATTCTTCTTTGTTGAAAATTTAATTACTTCGTTTTCCAACTGTTTTATAGAAACCTCAGTGGTAGTCTCCTTTGGTAACAATTTTACCTGTTTTGGTTTAGAATTCAAATATTTTGTGAAAAATATTTTTCATTGTAGAAAATTCATCTTCTTCATTTAAAATTCAACTAGTTAGTTAATAATCTATGTATTTTGTTGAAAATTCATAGTTTTTAGTCGAAAATTAATATTCTTGGTTAAAAATTCATCTTTTTGATAGAAATTTCGTTTTTTTTTTGGTTAAAAATAAATCTGTTTTGCTTAAGATGTCAAAAAATTGGTGGAAAAATCGTATTTTTTGGTTCAATTCAACAATTTTTGTATTTCAAGTGAAAATCTTTTCTTGGGTTACATATCAACTGTTACAGTTTTTGTTGAGGTTTCATCTTTTTTGGATGAAAATTTAGCGACTTGGTTGAAAGTTGAACTACTTTGTTAATTTATAAGGAACAGTAAAACTTCACCAAACTCCCTCTTAATAAATTCACGAACAAAATTTAGAATTTTTAGGATTCACCAATTACCTTAAGACAAGTCTAAGCGGGACATGGCACTTTGAAACTTTTAAACGGCTTATTTAAAGAATTCGGAACTTTTGAAAAAATCATTCTACAGCTATAAAATCAAAAAGCATGTCTTGAAAAAAATTGAGGATAATTTTGCTAAGATGATATACTATATGATAGATGACATAATTATCCAAAAAAGTTTGCAAGTACAGTTTTCCCTTATAAAATATTATTTTTATCGAAACTTCCCAACAAAACTGAACCAATTTTTCTCTGAAAGGAAATTTGAGACATCTCATCTTTCGGATTTCTATTCAGAAAAAGAGAAATGGAATGATAACAAATGCATTTAAAAGAGGCCTGGTTTCCCCAGCGTGTCCTGGTTAGCCCCGGCTCACGGTATATTTGTTATCAATTAAAATTAATATTTGACCTTTTTTCGAATTTTTCCTTATTTACCATTTATTTATTTTTTTGACATTTACGATTTACCATTTATCCTCGAGAATTGTACTCATCACGATGCGTGCGTTTCCTTCAAAAGAGCTTCGGACTGAATAGAGAGAATCCGTGGATGAGAAAATTGTAGAGCAGCGCTTGTCAGAGCTCAAAGTTGAACTACAAAGGGCAACTCCAGCCCTAGTGCTTTCTGCCAAAAGCGAGTCTACTATTTACTACTCGAGCATTCGATAGTTGACTATCGATTTTTCATTTTGCGAGGCCTAATTTCCTGAATTTACTTTTTCTAATCATAGATTTAAATTTAAATTAAAAAATAACCCATTTTATCAGAATTTTCTCAGAACCTCATTAATAACTTTGGGTGGAATAACTTTCATAGTCCAGACATCTGGTAGTTTTGTATTACTTTACCTAGGTGGCCGTCCATAAACTACTTTACCAATTTTGGACTATTTCCCCCCGCCCCCCCCCGTCGCCATTAGTTGACGAACGTATTTTTCTTTTACCCCCACACGAAAGTCACGTAGCCGTTGTCTAAAGATGTATTTTACGTTTATTAATTCTTTTAAACAACATTAATGTAAATATCATATTGAATTCATAAGAAAAACTTTAAATTCCCAAGATTTCAAGTCGAAATATATTGCGTTTTCAACAAAATAGTTGAATTTTTAACCAAACAATTGCAATGACCAAAAGAGATTATTGTAACAAAATACTTGAAATATTAATAAAATAATTAAATTTTTAACAAAGTAGTTGAACTTTCAACCAAATATCTAAATGTTTACACTAAAAAAATGAACTATCAAGCAAGAAGATTGCTTTTCTGCAAAAAAAAAAAA
>CAKNYM010045736.1:59191-151266 GCA_932195095.1 Andricus curvator | reverse complement strand
CGCAGTTTTGTTGTCCTATATCTTCACCTCCTAATAGTTCTTTAAATTCAAGAATTTAGGATTTCACTTTTGGGAATAGAAAAAAGTCTGCTGGGGCCAAGTCGGGACTGTAAGGGGGTTGAGGTATCGTCTCCACACCGTTTTGCGTCAGGTTGTCAGTCACCTTGGAGCAGGTGGGAAATTGGAAATTACATCACGACCATGCACCCAGCCACACCTGCTCCACGGTGACCGACTACCTGATGCAAAACGGCGTCGCGACGATTCCCCAACCCCCTTGCAGTCGCGAATTGGCCCCTGAAGACTTCTTTCTATTCCCAAAAGTGAAATGCTCCCTCAAAGGACACCAAAATGGGGCCCTAATTGCCTTCAAAGAAGCTTGCACGCATACCCTTAAGGACCATCCGGAATCCGCTTACCAGGGAGCCTTCGAGTCATGGAAAAAGCCGCTGGCAAAAGTGTTTAGACGCTCAAAGGATGTACTTTGAAGAATTTTAAGGTTTTGTAGCAATATCTGGAATAAATTAATTTTTCCAAAACTTTTCCCGATACTTTTTATACAAACCCTGTATACTGATCTTCCCATTAAAAGAAAAAACTGCTGGCATGTGTGGACGTGAGAGTGGAAGGTGCTGACAATGCTTGAACTGGTTTATTGCGGTTTATTTTGAGAAGGCTTTACCACAAAAGCTAATTTTTTTTTCATCTGAATAATGTTCAGAATCAATTTCTAGAAGAATGTATACCAAAAAATTAAATATAATTCAGAGAGAACTGGTATCCAAACAAAAATTCTGAAAAATGAGACAAACTTTAATGAAATTTTCCAACGAAATTTAAAAATAATTTTCTAAATAAATTTTGCAAGCAATTTCAAAAAAATTCTTCTGTTTTCACCTAATATTTTTTTTTGAAATGTTAAAAATTCTTACATTTTTTAAATCTTCTTTTGAACTGGCTATCATTACTACATTTTCCGTGATACTGGCCCGAGCGCTATACTTGATGTTAGTTTTACAGAAAATTCAGACAATAATCAAAGCAAACCAAATTTTTAAGGGGAGGCTCACCACAAAAGCTATTTGTTTTCTCATTCGAAATAGAAGAAATTTAAATATAATTTTCTAAATAAATTTTTCAAGAAATTAAAAAAAAGTTTTTTTCTGTTTTCACCTAATGTCTTTTTTTAATGTAAAAACTTCTCACATTTTTTAAATCTTTTTTTGAACTGTATACAATTACGGAATTTTTCGTGATAATTGCCCTAGAGCTATACTTGTGCAGTTAGTTTTACAGAAAATTCTGACATGAATCGAAGCAAAAAAAACATAATAATAAAATTTGAAAGCTAATTTTTTTCATCCGAATAATGTTTAGAATACATTTTTATGTATTCTAAAAATTTTATATATTCTAACAATATTTTGCAAGCCATTGAAACAAAAAATTTCTGTTATACCTAATATTTTTGTCAACTGTTAAAAATTAATAATTTCTTTAATATTTTTACTAATAATCTAAAATATCATGACAAATAATTTAAAAATTGTCAATATCATTATACCATTAAGCCATTTCCCTTCCAGGGTAGGCGTGACACTACCCGATTCAGGTAGTGTTTCTAGGTGGATAGTTTCTTGTAGTAAATAACTACAAGTGTGGGCTCACCACACCCACGATTTGCCAACAGCACGCAGTATTCTCGAATGGTCACCCATCCAAGTACTAACCGCGCCCAACGCTGCTTAACTTCAGTGATCTGTCGAGAACTGGTTTGTCAATAGCGTTCGAAATATCAAAACGAAAACAATTCTGCATGTTGCTTTTTTTTTAATTTGTTGAACGGTTTTATCATGTAAAACATGTAAAAATTTGACTTCAAACTTTCATATTCATGTATTTCAATTGTCAGAATAATTTAGACAATAATTATTTCATAAATCTCTTCGCTTTCCTTCCAACCCCACACCTCTACTCCATACAATAGCACACTCATCACTAGTGAGTCAAACAATTTCATTCTCCTTCCAAAATCATCTGCGAATAACTTCTTTCGCAACCCCCACACCTGCCTCATCACCACATTTGCCCTCCTCACTCTCTCTTTTATGTGACCACCCACTCCGCCATTCCTCCGAAACAAGAAGCCCAGGTACACAAACTCTTTCACCTCCTGCACCGCCTTTCCCTTCTACTTCCACTCCCCTTCCTTATCCTTATTGTGCCAAGAACACTATGTCATCTGCATACGCTAGCGACCAAATCCTAACCCCTCCTATCCTGACTCCTCCTACCACTCCGGCCTCCAGCTTACTTTTCATATCCACAATTAAAATCGCAAAAAGCGTTGGGCAGAGCGGACACCCTTCTCTTAACCCCCTATCCATCCATAATCCCTCCGAAATCCCATGTTCTCCTCTTACCTTATCTTTGGTCTCTTCATATATCTCCCTTACCCTCTCGATCAGGCTTCTCTCCACTCCCCTATCCTCCATCGCCTCCCACAACCTCCCCCTATCCACCGACGGAAACGCGCCTTTTAGATCCACAAAAAACGCGTACACTCTCGAACCCTTCCTCGCTAATTCTCTATCCACCACGTGCTGCAGAACGTAGATATTGTCGATAGTACTGCTGCCTGCCCAAAAGCCCGCCTGCGTCTCCGGCAATATTTTTTCCCCTCGGCATCCTTCCGCAGCCTCTCCGCCACCACCATCGCGTATACTTTATCCGCCGTATTCGTTAGCGTAATCCCTCTATAATTTCCCTGCCTATCCCTATCTCCTTTCTTATACAGAGGTACTATTAACCCTTCTCTCCACCCTCGTGGGAATCCCTCCCCCCTCCATACTTTCTTCATTCCATCTTCATCCATTACATGTTACCCCTCCTATCTTTACTTTCCTCATTTGCACTCCCTCCCCCTCTTCCTCTCCGTGAGCTTCTTCTACTAATCAATCTCTAACCCCCGTTATAATACCCCCACAAGCCCTTCCTTTCTTCTTCACTCTGACGGCGTCCTGGAGTTTGGCTCTATTCTATCCCATTCCTTTATTTCCACCCACGTCTCTACCAGTCCCACCACATCAAATTCCTGTATATACCTCCAGAACTCCTCATCCTTCTTCTTTACCCCTGCTACGTTCCAGTAAAGCACCTTCACAAATCCTCTACCCTTCATTACCGCCACACCCCTACTTACTACGAAAGAAATTTCCCTGCACTTCCTGCAACACCTCTTTCTCCGCGTCCCACACCCACATTTTCTCGTATATTTTTATTTTCCGATATTCTACCTTCGCCGATCTCCCTTCACTCCTCTCCCTTCTAGTCCTGTCGTACAGCATTCTCTGTACATCCCTTTTCTTTCTTGTCAAATTGTGATCGATGAAAACTTCCTTATCCTTTATCCTATCTTTATTTCGCATTACCCCCAACTTTTCTTCCCAGCTCTCCAACTCCACAACCGCCACTTCTTTCTCCTTTCTCCCCTCCAACTTAACTTTCCCTGCCCTCCATCTTCTCAAGCGTTTTTCCGTCCTTTCTTTCCACACCCTAATCTCCTTTTCCATCTGCTTTATTTTAACCTCTTTTTCTTTTCTTCCCCTCTCTAACCCATCTACTCTCTCTCTCTCTCTCTCTCAGCTCTTTCACCTCTTTTTCCCATTTCTTATCTCTGATTCTCAAGTCCTCCCTCTTATTTTTTGAAAATTTGTTTATATTGAATGGTATTGCATAAGTTTTCATAGAAATGTATTCTGAACATTATTCGGATGGAAATAATTAGCTTTCAAATTTTATTATTATTATTTTTTTTTTTTGCTTCGATTAATGTCAGAATTTTCTGTGAAACTAACTGGACAAGTATAGCTCTAGGGCAATTATCACGAAAAATTCCGTAATTGTATACAGTTCAAAAAAAGATGTAAAAAATGTGAGAATTTTTTACATTAAAAAAAAGCATTAGGTGAAAACAGAAAAAATCTTTTTTAAAATTTCTTGAAAAATTGATTTAGAAAATTATATTTAAATTTCTTCTACAAGTTTCATTCAAGTTTTATTTTCATGGACTTTGTTTGGAAACGAGTTTTCCATAAATTATATTTAATTTTTGGCATACAGTTTTATAGAACATTATTCGGATGAGAAAAAAATAGCTTTTGTGGTGAGCCTCCCCTTAAAAATTTTGTTTGCTTTGATTATTGTCTGAATTTTCTGTAAAACTAACATCAAGTAAGGCGCTCGGGCCAGTATTACGGAAAATGTAGTAATGGTAGCCAGTTCAAAAAAAGATTTTAAAAATGTAAAAATTTTTAACATTTCAAACAAAAAGTATTAGGTGAAAACAGAAGAATTTTTGTTTTAAATTGCTTGCAAAATTTGTTTAGAAAATTATTTTTAAATTTCTTCCGAAAAATTTCATTGAAGTTTGTCTTATTTTTCAGAATTTTTGTTTGGATACCAGTTCTCTCTAAATTATATTTAATTTTTTGGTATACATTTTTCTAGAAATTGATTCTGAACATTATTCAGATTTTAGTTTCAATTGAAGTTAAAGAATACATTACACAAATAACAATTTTCGTCAACGCAGGAAAATAATTCAAGAGAGTGTAGAAATTTGTTTGACACGCATAAACGAAATCGAAATCGTTTTTCTGGTAAAAATTTCCCGCAAAACTAATTTTTTTGAAAATTTTTTGTTTTGATTAATGTTTCCGTTTCTATCATTTTGCATCCTGCTGTGTACTTAAAAAATTGGTTTATATAAAATAAATAATCATAAACCTGCATATAATAGGATATTGTTTTCACACTTAACGGATAGCTAGCGGATACCGCCACTTATTCCTTTACACCTGAAAAACCGTTTTATACCAAATACACCCCCACTAAACATGAATTACATGTCATACCGATTCTTTTGTGTAATGTATAAAATCACACATTCTTTTGTGCGATCTCCATGACATATAGATTCTTTTCTGTAATTTATAAAACACACTTGTGCTGTTGTGTAATTTTCCCAGAAAATTAGGATTCTTTTGTATGATTTCTGATGGACATGGGTTCTTTTGTCCGATTTTCATGACATATGGACTCTTTTGTATGATTTCTATGGAACACCTGGTCTATTGTGTTATTTCTGATTCTTTGTGTGCTTTCCATGACATGTAGATTCTTTTGTGTGATTCATAGGACACACGTGTCCTTTTGTGTAATTTTCGGGAAAATTAGGATTATTTTGTATGATTTATGATGGACATGTGTTATTTTGTTCGATTTCCATGACATATGAATTTTTTTGTATGACTTCTTTGAAACACCTGATCTATTGTGTAATTTCTAAGAAACACCGCGTTATGTTCTTTCTTAACACGTGTGACCTAACGTTTATTCCCACACTCACCATATATGGTTCTCCCGACCAAATAATACCACCCCCACTCCTCATACATTTCACATATATAAATCGAAGCAAGAAAACTATTCGAATCAGTTGAGTTTTTATATCTGAACGAGCCACTATGTCGCAAGTTAACATCGATTGAGTGGAGGTAGAATCGTCGCAGGTCTTTGATTTTTTAAAGTCCATGGCCACTCAAACTATCAAAGTTTCGTCTGGCACACAGACTAATGAAACTGTTCGTGAAACACCAAAATCAAAAGAAACAAACCCAAATCAACACCTCAAACAAATACTCACTAAAGCTGCTCCTAAACGATTGGTCATGATGCCCACAAGTTTCACGAAGAGAACCACACAACAAATGATTCTGCCAACTGTTTACGGACTCAATCATTCATTTTCTCAGACGGTTCTAATTGGACTAGAGGTTCAACCGCATGAAAAATTTCAACCGCTCATAAAAATTATGAATTGTTCAGGTAACGGAATCACCTTTGACTCGGCATCTTGGGCAAAACTCCAACAACACTTGATTATAATAGAATCATACTTCTGTTTCGGGAATTCACCCTAATATCTGCAAACCATTGAATTTGGCAAATACACGCTCGTGTTTACGACCGCTCACGGCAACAAGACAATAATTCTGAGGGAGTGCAAGGAACGCAACGACGAGACTAACAATGAGACGCAGCAGGGTGAGGTTGAGGCCAAGAAGGAAAAGCTATATACTCCTGAAATAGTTCTTCAGAAGTCTAGTTTCGAAGGACTGAAAACTGTTATTGTGTGTGCCAATGAAAGGTTCAGGAGAATTCAACGATTATTGAACAACGTAGAAGCATGTAAAGATTCTTTAATTGAAACGATTGTCAATTATTTAATTTCGGAAAATATAAACTCACCGAATAAGGAATTAATCCGTCAGATAATTAAGTTTGAATCTGCATACTTCAAAATTCAGGTACAAACAGAACTTTAGAAATAATTCGTCGAATTACATTTTGAAATCGTTTTTATGGAACTGACAACCATCTTAATTTCATACGTTGTTGGCGAGGTTGAACTTATTATTTCTACACATAAATAATTAAATTTATTTGCTTGGAAATTCAATAAAAACATATATGAAATTATAATTTTAAAATATCTATACTTACTTACTCAAAAAACATCTCGAAAAATCAAAATTTGAATTTTCAAAAAAAGGGTTCAATCGATTCGCTCCCTTCTTGGCTCAAAATATCTGGGCAATATTTCATAACTGAATCCTGCAGAGAGTTTTTGTTGAGTAAGAATTTTCAGTAACCTTAGGGACAAAAAACCTCTATTTGCACTACAAAAACCTCTATATAAGACCCAGTTTTCGTTTGATACAAAAGTTTACATGATATTTTTCACTATATATGTCATTTATTACAGCGTGAAATTAATTAAAATTTTATCTTACAGAAAACAAAATCTTAAAAAATCATAATTTCAATTTTCCAAAAGGGCTAGATTGATTTTTTTCACTTTTCCCTCAAAATATTCGAGCAACATCAGAGAATTAAATTCTGCAAAGAACTGGAGTTCAGTAAAAAGTTTAAGATAAAGTTGATTGAGGCTCATCGTGATGAGGGTTGATGAGTGTTTCCGAGTTAATTCAAATTAACTTTTTAATGGAATTATTCAAGTAAGGAGGTACGCATCCAAAATGATTTTTGGATATGGGCTTCCATGTCGCAGCTGAACTGGATGTTTTAGTTTACAAAAAAAAAAATTCAAAATAAAGAAATTGAAATAAGACACGAATTAACAACGAATTAATAAATTGAATGATTGAAGACTAACCTATAAAAATAATATACCTTTATTTATAAACATAATTTCTTAACGGAAATATGAACTGTTCTGAAATAAATTTAATTCGAACATTAATTTTTTTTATTTGCTAATAAATTTTTATATCTATACTTTATTTATGTGAATATACAAATAGTTACTCGAGAATTGCTACATATTTAAAAAAAAATTAAACATAAACTTTATTTACTAGTTTGTAGACTTGCATGTTGGTGGCGGAAGTGAGAACGTGTTTAGTGACAGGTGGAGAAAGAATTTTACGGAATTTGTGTGGAAGGTGTGAGTGGAGTGTGAGGGTGGAAGCCGAGGAGGTGAGTAGGCTTGTTTGGGGTGAATTGGGGAGATAAAAAGTGAGTTTCAGCGTGGGTGGGAGGTGGTATCTAGCTGGATAGGGAAAGTGAGGTTAGCTTGGCAAGTAATCGGGGGAGTTCGTGGTCAGGAGTCTTGGGCTTTCGAGGGGTCAAGGGTGGTTCTCGCAAAGTTAGGGGATGCTAAGGGAGAGAAAGGGGGGTCTGCAGGGACTGAGGAATTGAAAAAAAGGGGGAAAAAAGGAAAATTTGGCGGCGAAAGACGCCAACATTTTCCAGAGACATCTGTCGGTTGCGGCAGGTACTGCATGGATAGGTCCCAGTTACCGGCAGTAGAGCGGGAGGTGGGCCGCGAGAGTACTGGCAGTGCTGGTAGTGAAACCGACGGGGAGGGAATTTTCCACAAGCCACGACGGCCAACAGCGCGTCGCCCGGTGTCGAGCGGTGCGTCGGGGAGAGGGAGAAATCGGGACGGTGGCAACGAAGAAAGCGAGAAGGTAAGGGAGAGAGCGTCAAGCGCAAGTGATGGGGAGGATCTCTTGAAAAGGAAGAGAGACAGCCAAGAGAGTCCGGAGAAAAGCGAGGTCGAGAGCCCGTTTAAAAAAAGCGGGATAACACCCAGGTCACCCCCCCCCCCCAAAATGGAGGGGATGTTGGAAAAGGAGGCTCTCGGGATGTTGTTAGGCGAGATCAGGGGGCTGAGCGAGGACGTAAGGGGGACCAAGGAGCAGATGGAAGGCATGAGGGAGGACTTGCGAATTAGAGATGAGAAATGGGAAAAGGAGGTGAAAGAGCTGAGAGAGAGAGTAGATGGTTTAGAGAGGGAAAGAAAAAGAAGTTAAAATAAAACAGATGGAAGAGGAGATTAGGGCGTGGAAAGAAAGGACGGAAAAAAGGCTTGAGAAGGTGGAGGGCAGGACGGAAATGGAAATAGGAGACGGCGGTAGCGGGGGCGAGATTAAAGGTATTTGGGAGAGGGTAGGGAAAATGATAAAAGAGAAAGTGGGAGAGAGTAGGAATGAAAAGGAGGAGAGGGCGGATAGGAAAAGGATAAGGGCAATGGAGTTGAGAATGGAGAGAAAGGAGAAGGCAGACAGGAGAAATAATATTGTGATAAGAGGGTTGAAGATGAAGAGCGGGGAAGAAAGGGAGGGCGTGGAAGCGCTGCTACAGAGCATAGGGTGGAATAAAGGCAGGGTAGGGAAAGTTAAGTTGGAGGGGAGAAAGAAGTGGCGGTTGTGGAGTTGGAGAGCTGGGAAGAAAAATTGGGGGTAATGCGAAATAAAAATTGGATAAAGCATAAGGAAGTTTTCATCGATCACGAATCGACGAGAAAGGAAAGGGATGTACAGAGAATGCTGTACAACAGGGCTAGGAGGGGGAGGAGTGAAGGGAGATCAGCGAAGTTATGATATCGGAAAATAAAAATAGACGAGAAAATGTGGGTGTGGGACGAGGAGAAAGAGGTGTTGAAGGAAGTGCAGGGGAATTTGTTTCGTAGGAAGTAGGGGGGTGGGGGTAATGCAGGGTAGAGGAGTTTTGAAGGTGCTTTACTGGAACGTAGCAGGGGTAAAGAAGAAGGATGAGGAGTTCTGGAGGTATATCCAGGAATTATAGACTTATAGAAAAATAGACTGGTAGAGACGTGGGTGAAAAGAAAGGAATGGGATAGAATAGAGCCAAAGCTGCCAAGGGGGTATAGGTGGAGACTCCAGGAGGCGTATAGAGTGAAGAAGAAAGGAAGGGCTAGTGGGGGAATTATAACGGGGGTTAGAGATGGATTAGAGGAAGAAGCTCACGGAGAGGAAGAGGGGAAGGGAGTGCAAATGAGGAAAGTAAAGATAGGAGGGGTAATGTGTAAGTTTGTGTCAGTGTACAATAAGGATGGGATGGAAAGAATTAAAGAAAGGGTGGAAGACCTGTTAGATGAAAGAGAAGAGGGTATGGTGGTACTGGGTGGGGACTTTAACGAGAGGATGGGGAGGGAAGGGGGCCTTTGAAGGGAAGGGGAGAGCTTTGAAAGGAATTCGAAGGATAGGTTAATAAATAAGGAGGGGGAGATTCTAAGGGACTGGATGGAGGATAGAGGCTGGGCGGTGGCAAATGGTATGGCACCTGGGGACGAAGAGGGAGAATACACATACGTAGGTAAGGTGGGGGTATCGGTAATAGATTATGTAGTTATGAATATGCAAGGGTGGGAGGAGATGGAGAGATTCGCAGTAGAAGGGAGGGTAGAATCAGACCATCAGCCATTAGGGTTGTGGATAAGGGGTGAGAACGGTAGAAGGCAAGGTGGGGAAGAAGTGTCGACGGGGGAGAGGGTTAGCTGGACGAGGGAGGCGATAGAGAAATATAAGGAGCAGTTAAGGAAGGTACGCTTCGAAGGGGAGACGGTGGAAGAGATATGGTAGGATTTAAAAGAGAAAGTGAAAGGATGCGTGCAAAAGAAGGTATTCAAAAAAAAGAAGAAAGGAATGGTGAAGCCGTGATGGGATAGGGAATGTAAAAAGATGAAAAGAAAGGTGAAGAGGAAGTATAAGAAGTGGAAAGAGGGTACTGCGAAAAGGGAGGAGTACGTAGAAATGAGGAAGGGGTTTAGATTTGTGTGCAAGAAGAAGGAACAGGAAAAGGAGAAAGAGCTGGAGGAGGAGTTAGGAAATGTTAAGACAGAAGGGGACGTCTGGAAGATAATAAATAGGTTTAGGAAGCGTAGAGTAGGGATAAGCAACAAGATAGGGAGTGAGGAGTTGAGGGAGTTTTTTAAAGAATCATTTCAGGGCTCAGATTCAATGAAGAGAGATGATGGGAGTAGAAGAACGGGGGAGGCAGAGATGGAGGAGTTGAATGACGAGGAGATAGAGAAACAGATAAGGAAGTTAAAAAGGTCAAAATCAGCAGGGATGGATGGGCTAGAGAACGAAGCATGGCTGTTTAGTACACAAGAGGTTAGGAAGAGGCTGAAGGGGAAAAAAATAAATTATTCCTATTCCCTATTGAATAAGACCTATTCCCCTTATTGAAGAAAGCATGGAGGGGAGACGGATTCCCACGAGGGTGGAGAGAAGGATTAATAGTGCCTCTGTTTAAGAAAGGAGATAGGGATAGGCAGGAAAATTATAGGGGGATTACGCTAATGAATACGGTGTATAAAGTATACGCGATGGTAGTAGCGGAGAGGCTGCGGAAGGATGTCGAGGGGAAAGGAATATTGCCAGAGACGCAGGCGGGCTTTAGGGCAGGTAAGAGTACTATCGACAATATCTACGTTCTGCAGCACGTGGTGGATAGAGAATTAGCGAAGAAGGGGACGAGAGTGTACGCGTTTTTTGTGGATCTGAAAGGCGCGTTTCCGTCGGTGGATAGGGGGAGGTTGTGGGAGGTGATGGAGGAGAGGGGAGTGGAGAGAGAGGGATATATGGAGAGAGATATATGAAGAAACCAAAGATAAGGTAAGAGGGGGACAGGGGATTTCGGAGGGATTCTGGATGGATAGGGGTTTAAGACAAGGGTGTCCGCTTAGCCCGACGCTTTTTGCGATTTTAATTGCGGATATGGAAAGTAAGCTAGAGGCCGGAGTGGTAGGAGGAGTCAGGATAGGAGGGGTTAGAATTTGGTCGCTAGCGTATGCAGATGACATAGTGTTGTTGGCAAAAAGCGAGGATGCCTTAAAGGAAATGATGAAGAGGTTGCGAAGATACCTGGATAAGAACAGGTTAGAACTGAATGCGGAAAAGTCCAAGGTTATGGTTTTCAGAAAAGGAGGTGGAAGTGATAAGGAAGGAGAGTGGAAGTGGAAGGGAAAGGCGGTGCAGGCGGTGAAAGAGTTTGTGCACCTGGGCTTCTTGTTTTGGAGGAATGGCGGAGTCGATGGTCACATAAAAGAGAGAGTGAGGAGGGCAAATGTGGTGATGAGGCAGGTGTGGGGGTTGGGAAAGAAGTTATGCGCAGATGATTTTGGAAGGAGAATGAAATTGTTTGACTCACTAGTGATGAGTGTGCTATTGTATGGAGTAGAGGTGTGGGGGTGGAAGGAAAGCGAAGAGGTAAATAGGATACAGGAGAGATATGTAAAGTGGACACTGGGCTTGGCAAGGAACACGCCTAATTATATTGTCAGGAGGGAGACGGGGAGAACGAGTGTAGGGATTCTAGCGGGGAGTCGAGCGTGTAAATATGAGGAGAAATTTTTGGAAGAGGGGGGAAGTAAGATGGTTAGGGAGTGTTGGTGGGAGAAGGAGAACAGGAGAGCGGGTGGGAAGATGGAGGTTGGAAGAGAAAGGTATTTTAGAACGAATGGACTGCATATGGATGAATTGAGAAGGATGCATGAGGAAGGAAGGAAGGTATATGAGTTGGTTAAGAAAAACAGCATGGAGAGAGAGAAGACAGCAGGGGAAGAGAGAATAAGAGAGACAAGGTTTAATGGGAACTATGTGTGGATTATGCCAAGGGCGAGAGCGCAATATTTGTGTGAGAAAGGAGAGAAAGGAAGTCAGGAGCTTATAGCGAGGATGAGATGTGGGTGCATGGAGGGTTTCAATAGGTTCTGGCTCGCTAGGGAAAAGAGGATGTGTGAACTATGTGGGAAGGGGGAGGCAAGAGTGGAGCACTGGTTGGAGGAGTGCGTGGAGGTGGAATGGAGTAGGATAAGCATGGAGGTATTGATGCATGAAAGGGGGGACAAAAGGGCAGTAGCATGGGTGAAAGGAGTATTTGGTAAGATGGAGAAGAAGAGAAGGAAGCAGGAAGAGGAATGGAGAAGGAAAGATTGTAAACAGAGGAGGAAGTAAATATAAGTAAATGTAAATAGTGTAAATAGTAGATAAGTATTAGGTATTAGTCGCAGAGGCAGAGTTTGGTAATGCGAGGCAAGCAAGAAAGTAGGGACATGCGAGCGAGGCGAGGCGAAGCGAGGAAGGCAATGCGATAAGAGCGAGCGGCCTTAGAGATAAGGTGTGGAAGGATGTTAGTTTTAAGGGTTAGTTTTAAGAAAATTCTGTAAAAAATGGAAGTGTAAGCAAGTCAATTTTTTAAGGCCAGCAGGCTAAAAAATAAACGTTTATCTATCTACTAGTTTGTAAAAAATTATGAACCTCTACTGCAAGCACGAGTATGATAATTTAGTAAACAATAAAACTATATACCATTAAAAACTGCACGTGTACTAAAAAATATTTGTTAATATCTACTATCTTAGAATTTCGAACTTTTACTACAGTCTTGAGTTTGATAATTCAAAAAACAATAAAAATATTTAGCAGTAAAAAATGTGTGCTTAAAAATTTTTTCTGATATCTTCCATCGTTACTGAAAAGTTCATCGTTAAAAAAAAATTAAAACTTCATCAATTAATTCGTGAACAATACAAAACCTCGATCGAAATTATAAGCATCCTACTATTTTCCGTTAAATTTTCAGTTTTTTCATCTGAAAAGGCTAGAATTAAATTTTTTGTTAAGAATCCATATTTTTTTGTTTTAAAATTCATCTCTTTTTGTAGAAATTTCATATTTTTTCGGTTAAAAATGCAACTTTCTGGTTGAAAATGATAGTGGTTTGGTTTAAACTGTACCTTTTTTTCAAAATTCAACTGTTTTGCAGAAATTTTCTATTTTCGACTGGAAAATTCAATAATATTGTCGAAAATTCAACTATTTGTTTTGAACTTAAATAACTTTGTTAAAAATTAATTTCCTTAGTTGAAGATTCACAATTTGAGTTAAAGGTTAATTTCTTTGGACGAAAGTTGAACTATTTTTTCCGAAATTCGTTCTCTTTTCTAAAAAATTGACCCTCTTAATTGGCGTTTAACCATTTCTTTATAAGTGTATATGTTTTGTTAAAAATCTGTCTTTTCTCGTTAAATTCAACTGTTTTGAAATTCAATTTCATATTTTGTTGGTTGTAATATTAACTATTACATTTTTTTGTTGAAAGTGTATCTTTTCCAGTTGAAAATTCAACTTCTTGGTTAAAACTGTAACTGCATTCCTAAAAACACATTTTGTTAATCGTAGATTCATAACTTTAGTTGAAATAAACTTTTTTTGTTAGGAAAATTTAACCATGAGTGAAAAATTCAAATATTTGGTGGAAAAATTAATGCATATTGTTAAAAATTCGTTAAAAATCTTTTGAGTTAACAATGTAGTTCTTTTTGGCATGAAAATTCAAAATTTTGTACAAAATTTGTCTACTTCATTCACTAAAAAATCAACACTGTAGAAAATTTGTCTGTTTTTGATCAATTCAACTGTTTTCGATTTAAAATAAAAATCTTTTCTCGGTAAAGATTCCTAATTTCAGTTTAAAAATCAAATATTTGGTTAAAAATACAACTGTTTTGTAGAAAATCTTTTTGGCTTGCAAATTAAACTATTTGGTTGAAAATTAACTGTTTTCGTTAAAAATTCCTATTTTTGGATAGAAATGAAAGTATTTATCCGAGAATCAACTATTCTGTTGGGAATTTTTAAAAAGTTCTTTTTATAGTTAAAAATTAATTTTTTCAGCTGAAAATTAAATTCTTTTTGTGTTGCAAAATTCAAGATTTTTGATGATATTTTTTTCCCTTATTTACTGAAAAATCTGTTTTGTTTAAAAAAACCAATACTTGTTGAAAATTTGTCCTTTTCATTCAGTTCAACTGTTTTCGATGTAAAATGGAAATATTTTCTTGGCTAAAGCATTATCTGTTACATTTTTCGTTGAGAATTCATATTTCTTGGTGGAAAATTCAACTACTTCTTTGAGAGTTAAACTATTTTCTTAATGTATAAAATTAGTAAGATGATAAACCCCCAGCCCCTATCAAAAATATATTACGATATTTTTGCATCATCTCTAAATGCAATTTTGAGCCGCTTGTTGGGTATGTGTAGTCAGTTGATTGGCTAGTCTCCCCCCACGTGGAAAATATGTCGCATTTTTTTAATGTCTTACGAAGAGATAAGTTTACTCAAGTTTATTTTTCGCTGATAATATTTTTCCTGGTGGGGTTCGATATACGACTTTTCATGGTATAAAAGCCGCCACGAAAGCAGAAGAAGTATAATCATTTCTCGAAAAAAATGAATCCCGCAATTATATTCTTCTTCGTCTTCCTGACTGTGGCTCTTCTAATTGGAGCTGATGCTGCCACATGTCATAGCTGCACGTATGTAAAAGAATGTTGATACTTTACGAATTGCGAAATTATTTCCTTTTCTTTTTTGTCTTGATTTCTTTAAATTTTCCTCATCTTGCTTGCATCTTTCAACTTTTTTCTGCAGCCTGTGAAAAAAAGAGTGTTTTCCTGTATTCATTCACATATTGAATCCTGGTAATGTCACAGAGTTGTTTAGAGCTAAAATATATTTTTTCAAAGCAAAATATGAGAAACGTATTTTTTTTAATTCAACTTTTTTTTCCATGTACTCAGGGCTAGATGAATATTTCTTGTAGCATGAATATAGAGTATCAAAAAAACAAAGTTTTGATCTTTTCTTTCGCAGGGGGGTGGAGGGTTGAAAAGTTTTTTAGTGGGAGTAAATGATTTTTTTTATTATCCAAGTGAACGGTAAAAGCTGTGTACTATAAGCAGCGCCTATTTAGTATTGACCCTGCCAAAAAATACCTTATTCCCATGTTTCAATTATTTAATTGCCTGTGCATTACGTAGCTCATAAAAAATGATCTTACGTTAGAAATTTTCCCAAATTTTTTTAATTCAGTATTGAAAACCATTAAAACATCAATTTGGCTTTCATAGTCGACTTGCAGTCAACTTCTGTACATAGTTTGTTTATGAATCTTATTTTCCAGCAATTTCAAGTTTTCGGGAATTTTGCTAATTAGAAATTTGGGGAATTTGCTCATTTGGTGAAGTTGAAATTTCAGGATTCTGAAAATTCTAGTTTTAAATTTTCGGAAACTTGAAATTTTTTTAGTTTCATTAACTGTTAGTTTCACCATGTTTCAGTATCATTACTAAACATTTTTGGTAGTTTTGTTCCTGTAATTTCAAATTTCGGAAATTTTTGAGTTCCGTAATTATATTTTTGGTATTCTTCAACATTCAGGATTTTTATTTTTCGGGAAAATTATGTCATCTCATATAATTTGAACTTCTTTGAAACATGAAACTATCAATATTTAAAAAAACAATTCATATTTTGACAAAATTATTCTATATTATGAAAAAGTAATTTTTTCTATATGAAGTTTAGCGAGGACAGAAATCACAAGATATCTTCCTCATATTATTATAAAACGAATAGAATGAATAGACATTTAACGGAGGGTTTTAAAACCATTGACTCTTTAATTCTTTAGAAAAATACACGCCATGTCAGTAACGTTTATAGTTTTCAAATTTTTGTTTAATTTGATAAAATGTAGATTCTGCCACAAGCTGCCGGAAAGAAAATTGACTTAAAAAAAACATCAAGTTTTTCGTAATTCAGAGAAATATTCAAAGAGCCCCAAGTTTATGAAAACAAATATGAAGAAAAAGAGAAAATACATGTCTCATAAGAATTCCAAAAAGGCTGTAAATTAGAGTGGATCCAAAGAACAACATTTTTTAAATTGAAAACGCCATAGTACGGAAAAGTTTCCTTTCTGGTTCGCTAATAACGTGTATAAAATTTGAAATGAATCGAATGATACCTACCGTGAATTTTTTCCAAACGTTGTACTTCACTTCTAATTTTCTGGTAGTTTTTCAAACTAATTCTGATTCAAGTTCGGCTCCTAAAATAGTAGTTGAAAAGATTGACATCAAGCAATACAACATATTCCTTTCAAATTTGCAGGCCGAAGGAGTGTGCGGAATCACCTGCCTGCATTGGTTATCGGTAATGATGAAGCGAGGACCAATTAAAATTCTTCTGGAACGTGAGCTGTTGGAAAATCTACAAATATGAAATAAAATGTTCTAAATTTTTAACAAAAGCATAGCATTCGACACCCAATACTGTGAAAAATAAATGGCTCACTAAACAAACTTAAAACAATCATAGTCATTTTGCGATCCCAAGGAAGACTTGTTTCAACCAAATGAATCTACGCTTAGCATATTTTTGGTTGAGAATGCACCTTTTTAATTACTTTATTATTTGATTTGAAATTTCATTATTTTGTTGAAAATTCTACTATTCACTTGAAAAGTTATCCTTTTTCGTTGAAAATTAACTTTTTTGGTTGATAATTCAAATCTTTTTCAGTTCAAATATCATTTATTACATTTCCTGTTGAGAGTTCACCTTTTTCTGTAGCAATTCAACTACTTGGTTGGAAGAATTTTTGGTAATAATATAAGAAAGTTATAAACCCAATCCTACATGCGGGCCTGCGGGCTAAGGCAAAGGGTGGGGAGATGCCCCACGCCAGTGTCTCATTCCGAAATTCTCACTTTCACGAAATTTGTCTTGTGCTACTTGCATTATTGGCAGATTCGTTCCGTGTCACATCCAGCCCCGCTAGGTACTCCAGCCAACGCCATCGCACCTCCAGGTCCACAGGCAATCATTCTGACAGCATCCCGAGTAAATCCATCTCAACCTGCTCTCGGGAGAAATTCGACGAGATTGAAAATCGCTTGGGGTCAGCAGGACATCCTTTCTTCTGTAGGTTTTCCTGAATTAACATAACTGAATAAACTTCTAGAATTTTCTCCTTCATCCATCCTTTAATTTGTAAGGACCCTTCACAAATTTTGCGCCCAATCATAAATTATTCACAAATCCCTAGTTGTAAAATTCTGCCAAGTCAAGAACGAAATTTCATGATGAAAGATCAAATAATCAATGTTGATCATATGTGTACTATTCAAAGATTTGTTCGAATTTCTTTGAAAAAGAGAATTCGGTTGGTGATGGTTAAAATGTACTTAATTTGAAATTTACCTTAGAAAAAGTGCGGGTAGGATATGTCTTGTTAAAATATATATCGGCTGTCTTGGAGGTATGAAAGCTTCATTCATTAGCCAACTCAACAAGATTCCAGCTTGCCAGCGTCAGGCTCATTCCATCGCGAACCGGATGCAAAAGGCTGATCTTCTGGGATCACTTCATCTGGTCCGTCAACATTGTTCCTCATAACATTCTACAAAGATTGGTAGCTCTAAAAAAGTATCCAGAGGTGAAACCTTCATCTCCAACTGTCCCGTTTGCCGCGTACGATCATCCGCGGCTAGAGACCTGACTCCAAGGAACAGTGTTGCCCGATGTTATCTCGCGTAAATTTCCCGCTCTTGCTTACCTTCTAGGACAGAAGGAGGAGAAGCGGATGACGTACACGTTCCAGTTGCGTCGGGATTGGTTGCTTTAAGGAACCATGATCGTAGCTTCCGGAACAACTTCTCACATGATAGCTGAGCGGCGTCAGTTCGAAGAAATTTGCATGCAAAATCACAGGTAGAGTGACGTGACCCAAACATTTTAAGACGTCTTCCTGCCTCAAGTCGATAAGTCCACTACATAGTCAGGCCACGCGCAAAACAAGTGGGAAAACCAAGATGCTCACTTACATGAACGCGCCGTTTTCTAATCACCAAAATATAGAATCCTATGAGCTAAGCCATGAAAATAAAGAATAATGAAATAAAATAGAAAAAGCATTATGAAATTAAGGTCAGGTCAAGTAAAAAATAAGAGAATGGCTAACGCGTTTAATAAAAGTACGGAAGAAATAGATACGTTGAATAGGGAAATTCGGCGAATTAGAATAAACAAGAAAAATGGTAAATCAGGAAGTAGCACGAACGAAGATGGAGACAGAGAAAATTAAATGGTTTAAAAAGACAATATTGACGGAGTAATAACAGAAAGAAATTCAGAATTCGTGACGATTAGAAATAGAAAGGTAGATAAAATGAAAGCTCAACCAACACGCTCGACTGTAGCGTCTAAGAAAACTGCAACACAGGCGACAACGCCAACCTCAACAGAAAGAGACACGTAACGAGCGAGTGTCCCAAACACAGGCAAACATAATATGATTGTAATGTTGAAAAGCAATTAGAAATAAGTCAGCTGGGAAGAGGTGAAATGCATATAGGAAGAACTGGGAAAGAGCAGAAAAACCTAGAGTAGGACGTAAAGAATTGCGCAGAGGAATGGAAATAAAATGGAATCAAATAAAGCTAATTGATATTAGAAGATTCATAGTAGATTAGTTCGTAAACAGTTAGTTGCAAAATCAAACAAAATGATTGATATGATTTTAAACGCAGTTACATACACAAATTTTGTTATGAGATAAAGCAAGTAAAAGTAACCGAACATGGAATAATGCAGTTTATTTTGAAGAAAGAGAATATGATTTTAATGATCAAGGACACGCGTTAGCGAGCGCAAGGTCGAAAATCACAAACAGTAGGCATAGCGGTCATGTGTACGGAGTTTCCGAGACCAGTCAACGGGAATCAATCATAAGAAGGTCAAATCGGCTTTAACACGAAACCGAAACGAAAGAAAAAATAGAGGAAGCTTTTTAGTTGGTTTCAAGTCACTAAAGGAAATTGATAGATTCTTTTACTGATGATTTTAAAGAAGCACATTCAAATGAAAGATATTAAGAAATAATAAAAATTGAATTAAATTTTGTAATCAGAAGAAAGATCAGACAATTCAAGCCTAGACTGCAATTACGGAAAGCAGGCGAGAATTTAAGAACAGAACACAAAGCTTTTATTGCAAGAAATGCTTTTAAAAAATTTTTAGACCTTGAAATCTTAGGACGAAAATGGGAAACCGAATAAGCAAAATGTGATTAAAATCACAATAAAAATGACAAATCTGAAAAAAATAAAGGAAATGATAAGAGTCATAATAACAGTAAGAATGAGATATCAAAATCAAGAAAATAGTTTACAACTTCAGACAAAATTTCTAAATGGATATCCTAGATATTATAATCCTAGATTTCAAAATAATAATTCCAATTTTCAAAATAACTCGGAATTCTCAGGAAATTCAAGATTTACAAATAATAACTTTAGAAGTCAAAACCCAGCTGGTGGGTTATAAAATGTAATGAATCAGCTATGATGAAACAGACAGACCTATCACCAGATCACTCTCGACGCAAAGTGTTGGGAACTCTCAGCTTTTACCGTACCTGGCCTGGGTTCACTACAATTTAATCGTATGCCATATGGTCTAACCAATGCGTCCGCCACCTTCGAAAGCTTGCTAGACCGGATAATTACTCAAGATCTGGAACCCTTCGTATTTGTCTATTTGGGTAAAATTATCATGGCCACCGTAACTCTCGAATTAACCTGGTGAGTGCTGAAGGCGTACCGGTTAACCCGGTCAAAATAACCTCCATCTTACAATTTCCCGTCCCGATTAGTTTAGACAAAATTAGACAATGCGATAAGTAACGAACGGCTTTCAAAAACATCCGCTCCTATGTAACCACCAACTCTGTCTACTACCCGAATTTTACTCAAGAAATTGTCGTGAAAACCGATGCTAGTTCCACGGGTTCGAAAGCCGTCTTTACATGGACGATAGACGGGGTAGAAAGAGTTATCGCGTATGCTAGCTGAACTCTAATCCCGGCTGAAAGTAATTACACCGCCACCGAAAGAGAATGCCTTGCTGTCATACGGGCGATTTAAAAAATTCCGATGTGACATAGAAGGTTCCCATTTTACTGTAGTTACCGATTGCAGCAACTTACGACGGCTGGATAACTCAAAGGACACGGCAGGTCGATTGGGAAAGTGTGGATTAGCTCTGCAGGGCCTCCAATACACTATTGTGCATCGCAAAAGGTCAAGCCATCACATGCCTGATACCCTATCTCGAATGTTTGAGGAAGATGCGGAAACGTTGATAATTCAAAATAATTCATTATTTCCAAAATACGTGACTTGACTCGGGAATAAAACATCTACCATGCAACCACCCCACCCTATCATGCCCAATCCAATCCCGCTGAACAAGTAAGTCAGGTTCTGAAAACCATGGCAATAATTTTTATTGAGCATGACCACACAACATGGGACCAATTCCTTTCATAATTCCGATTTGCTTTTCACACCGCCATTCATCCTCTATCAAAACCACCCCCACTCTTATATATTTTTGCCACACCTCTATGGAGACGAAGCTTTTACTAACGTAAAAACCCAAGTTCCAGTCGGATAGGCGGAACGATTGGAACGCTTATCAACACTCTGAGATTATGTAGTACAAAATCTCGAGAAAGTCTATAAGCACCAAGCCCGTTACTACAATATGAGGAGTAGAGAGCCTGTATTTTCCGGGAAAGACCTTGTCTTGCTTAGAACACGTACGCTATCCTCCACTGAAAAAAATTCCTCCTGGAAAAATTTGCCAACGAATTCCATAGTCCTTATGGTCTTACCAAGCAATTATCTCTTATAGTTTATGAGGTCTGAAATCTGGATGACAAACCCGTGAGTAAAATCATCTAAAAGATTTTCAGAGATATCAAGTCTAGCTAGAGATAGACCTTACCTTTCTTTTGCACCCAGGTAATCAAAGCTTTCGTAGAAGTTACCGTGAATGTTATCATAGATGTTACGTTTTTTCTCAAACCTTTTTCTTGTCACAATAATCCCCTACGGATTCACTAATGCTCTATGACCTCAGTTTTGTTGCTGTTGAATTAATGGCAATTCCGCCACCGTTATTTCAAACGTCAGATTTTGTAGTTATTGCCAACTTGCAAAGAAAAGTGGCTATCGAGATTTACCTTGACATATCTGCTCATGTTCTTTTTTTACCTTTTTTTTTATTTTCAGTTTTTTACCGCACTCCAAAACGATCCAAATCTTGACTTTGCTTATTCACACAAGTTAAATTTTTGTTAATATCAATGATCATAATCACCGATGAAGTAAATATTGGTTTGTTTTATACCACTCCTCAGAGAATTGAGCCTATTACTTCTCATTTTCTTTTGTTTGTTTTTCTGTTTCACGGCCACGGTTGGCGTTTCTTCATGGAGGGGGCGTTGTAACAATGCAAAATTTTAACCCTGGAAATTATTATATTATTTAATCGTTATATAAAGGCTAGTCCTCTCCGTTGCGAGGCACAATACTCCATGGCCATACTTGTCTTGGCCTTTAATCGCTGAGGAACAACAAGGAATTTCGGAACTCTGGGGTACTCTGGCACATAAGCCAGCCTACTCAAGACTCACGCGATGGAATGCGAATGAGGTCTGGTACTCCCCGATTGGTTGTATTATGTGTTGCCAAATGCGGACAACTCTCGTGTCAGAGAGGACAAGAGCTTCCTCATTACCGGATATGAGAACAAGTCGAGCGGCATGCCACCAACCACACAGCAGCGCCAAGCAAACAGCGACTCAGCGCTTACCTGTGGGGACTCACTCCCGAAGCGGGCGAGAAGACGCGCCTAACATGAGACAAGACACGTTCTCAGTCGTTCAGCAGCCATGCAACGAAGATTGACAGTCAATCTCTTGTATGTTCTCTTTACTTTCATTTGCAATCATAGTAATGTTTCGTGAATTATTTTCTGTTAAACTTATTTGACGTAAGGCCTACTTCTTGCTACTGGGAGGCTCGGAATCCTCGCGGATCCTTGTGTTCTGATTTTTGTATGATTTGGTTTTTTCTTCTGTTTTTGCTTTGGGTAGGAACACGCGGACTCCCTCGGGACTCCAGGGCCAACAGCGTTTTCTTTTCGCTGTCGTCAGTGCCATTTAAAAGCTCCTCGACGCCATGTTGGCCTCGTTTCGGGCAGTAATTCTGGCAGTGTGATTGCCGACTACGGTCTCAATTTAAACCAGAGTTTTACTTCGCTTTTACTTTTCGGCCGAATTATGTGGCCTCATTAATAATTTTAGTATTATCTTATTTAAATCCTTGGAGTATCGGCTAACAATTTACCACCGGTGAGCTCTAGTATTTTTTTATTCGCATGTACGGAAAATGTTAAATTTTGGTTTGTTGTCAAAAATTACAATTTACTTTGTTAAATAATTATCATCGAACTGGCATTGAGTCCAAGAACATGTCCAAGACATTGGAGTTTCATTTACGAATAAGAAGGCATCTAGAGTACGATCTCTGGACTATGAATTGTAGTGTGTATAATGCAGCGAGAACTTTGGCTGAGGCAAACCGATAAACAAAACCAACGGCTGATCATAAGACCAAGAGAAGAATGCATCAGCTCAGAATAAAGAAAGGCCTGGCAAGAGAGTGATTGATTGCATGACATCTATTAGCAATTTCACTACCAAGATATGTGTGTATAGTTGGATAACTGAAGGGCAATCATGCCTGGAGAACCACAACGCGAGAAAAACCAGGAGCTGAGAACAGCTCAGATTTTGAGTGCATTTTATTAAGCGTAATTGAAAATATTGATTTTGGAATAAATTATCGAACTGAAAGCAGCTCATGTTTTAATTTAAATGCGATTTTGAGTTGGGAATTTTTTTAAATAATTTATTTTTAATTAATTCCGCAACTCAAATAGGCTACTCAATAAAGGCAGCTCATGTTTAAATTCGAAATTGGCGGGACAAAATGAAAATTAAATATCAGTTGGGAAATTCTGAGGAACCATGATTGAACTTCGGCCTGCAAGATTGCTACGTATACGTAATACGTGATACGTAATACGTAATACGTAATAATAATTAAAGAATTATTATGCTCACGACTTCCGTAGAAGATTGTGAATTTTTTTAAACAATTTCATAACATTTTCTCTTTTTGAAGCTTCATGTGACGAATAATGTGCAAATAATCAGTACCAAAAGGATTACTGAAATGTTTCCAAATTACGATAGATAAGAAAGGAATGAAGAGAAGCATCAAATATCTGCTTTATTTCAGAAAAATTTATTTCTGAAAAAGAAAATCATTGTTTGAAAATTGTTTCGCTCTATGTTAAAATATTATGTTTATATATTATTTTCTTATTTTAGGCGTTTATAAAATGAAATAGTTAAACAAATTTTGACCGTCCAGCAGGAGGGTCTTCCTATTTGTGACGTCACAATGGTACTCTTGAACGACCCCAAAAATTATCTTCACTTTTCTATAAATTCGAATTTGTTTTCTTTTAATGACATTTTTAAAGATTAAAACGAAAAATACGTATTTGACCAAAAAAGGACAAAAGAAAATTTGTAAATCTATGATAGGCGAAAAATTTGATCATTAAACGTCCTATTGTATCTTGTGTCTTTCTTCAAAAAATGAATTATTTTGGTTTCTCAATATGTTTTTTTTCTGTGATATAGTATATTGCGTAAATCTACCACTTTCTTCCCTAGGGTTCAAAATTCGATTTTCGACCTGCTCCACAGGCATCGAAAGTCGAATTTTCGATTGAGGTATGATGAAAAAAAAATTCTATTTTATGTACGCTCTTATACATAAAATATGTAGTAAAAAAGTTTTCATAAGCTTTTGTGTCAAACAAAAACTGGATCTTCTATAGAGGCTTTTGCAGCCCTATTTTCGCTACAAAAACTTCTATAGAAGACCAAGTTTTCTTTTGACACAAAAGTTAATGCAAACTTTTTTTATTAAATATTTTATGTAGAAAAGCGTACATATAATTAAAAAATTTTATCACAAAAAGAAAACATCTCGAAAAATCAAAATTTGAATTTTCAAAAAAAAAAGGGTTCAATCGATTTGTTCCCTTCTTGGCTCAAAATATCTGGGCAATATCAGATAACTAAGGCCTGCAGAGAGTTTTTGTTGAGTAAGAATTTTCAGTAACCTTAAGGACTAAGAAGCTCTATTTGCACTACAAAAACCTCTATATAAGGCCCAGTTTTCGTTTGATACAAAAGTTTACAGGAATTTTTTTTCTATATATGTCATGTATTACAGCGTGAAATTAATTAAAATTTTATCTTACAAAAAACAAAAACCTGAAAAATCAAAATTTGAATTTTCAAAAAAAGGGCTAGATTGATTTTTTTCACATGTTCCTTAAAATATTCGAGCAACATCAGCTAATCAAATTCTGCAAAGAACTGGCGTTGAGTAAGAAGTTTAAGTTAAAGTTGATTGAGGCTCATCGTGATGAGTGTTGATGAGTGTTTCCGAGTTAATTCAAATTAACTTTTTAATTTAATTATTCAAGTAAGGAGGTACGCATCCAAAGTGATTTTTGGATGTGGGCTTCCATGTCGCAGCTGAACTGGATATTTTGTTTTGCAAAAAAAAAATAATTCAAAATAAAGAAATTGAAATAAGACACGAATTAACAACGAATTAATAAATAGAATGATTGAATACTAATCTATAAAAATAATATACCTTTATTTATAAACATAATTTCTTAACGGAAATATGAGTATGATAATTTAGTAAACAATAAAACTATATACCATTAAAAACTGCACGTGTACTAAAAAATATTTGTTAATATCTACTATTTGTATTGACAAGTTAAAAATTTGAACAGAATGCAAATGAACTTGTTCTTAGAGAATTTCGAACTTTTACTACAGTCGTGAGTTTGATAATTCAAAAAACAATAAAAATATTTAGCAGTAAAAAATGTGTGCTTAAAAATTGTTTCTGGTAGCTTCAATTGTTACTGAAAAGTTCATCGTTTAAAAAAAAATTAAAACTTCATCAATTAATTTCTGAACAATACAAAACCTCGATCGAAATTATGAGCATCCTACTATTTTCCGTTGAATTTTCAGTTTTTTCGGCTGAAAAGGCTACAATTAAATTTTTTGTTAAGAATTCATCTTTTTTTGTTTTAAAATTCATCTCTTTTTGTAGAAATTTCATATTTTTTCGGTTAAAAATGCAACTTTCTGGTTTAAAATTAAAGTGGTTTGGTTTAAACTGTACCTTTTTGTTCAAAATTCAACTATTTTGTAGAAATTTTGTATTTTCGACTGGAAAATTCAATAATATTGTAGAAAATTCAACTATTTGTTTTGAACTTAAATCACTTTGTTAAAAATTAATTTCTTTAGTTCAAGAGTCACAATTTGAGTTAAAGGTTCTTTGGACGAAAGTTGAACTATTTTTTCCGAAATTCGTTCTCTTTTCTAAAAAATTGATCCTCTTAATTCGCGTTTAACCATTTCTTTAAAAATGTATATGTTTTGTTGAAAATTTGTCTTTTCACGTTAAATTCAACTATTTTTAAATTCAATTTCATATTTTGTTGGCTGTAATATTAACTATTACATTTTTTGTTAAAAATGTATCTTTTCCAGTTGAAAATTCAACTTCTTGGTTAAAACTGTAACTGCATTCCTAAAAACACATTTTGTTAATCGTAGATTCATAACTTTAGTTGAAAATTCATATCTTTGATTGAAAATTCAACTGTGTTATAGAAAATTTGCCTTTTTGACTTAAAAATTCAAGAATTCGATATAAAATTAAATTATTTGGTTGAAATAAACTTTTTTTGTTAGGAAAATTCAACCATTCTGTTGTAAATTTGTTTTTCAATTGATAACGTAGTTATTCTATTCTTCATTAGAAATTTTTTCTTGATGAGTGAAAAATTCAAATATTTGGTGGAAAAATTAATGCATATTGTTAAAAATTCGTGTTTTTATTAGAAAATCAATTTTTTTTTATTGAGAAATAATCTTTTGAGTTGACTATGTAGTTTTTTTTGGTATGAAAATTCTACATTTTGTACAAAATTTGTCTTCTTTATTGACTAAAAATTCAACACTTGTAGAAAATTTGTCTGTTTTGGTTCAATTCAACTGTTTTCGATTTAAAATAAAAATCTTTTCTCGGTAAAGATTCCTAATTTCAGTTTAAAATTGAAATATTTGGTTCAAAGTACAACTGTTTTGTAGAAAATCTGTTTGGCTTGGCAAATTAAAATATTTGGTTGAAAATTAACTTTTTTCGTTAAAAATTCCTATTTTTGGATAAAAATTAAAGTATTTATCCGAGAATTCAACTATTCTGTTAGAATTTTTTTCCCCAATTAACCTTGTTATCTACAAATGTAATTATTCCATTTCTGGTTGAAATATTATCCATTGCAAGTTGAAAATTCAACTATTCGGTGGAAAATTAATATATTTTCTTGTGAATTCGTCTTTTTTAGTAAAAAGTTCTTTTTTTTAGTTAAAAATTAATTTTTTCAGGATGATATTTTTTTGCCTTATTTACTGAAAAATCTGTTTTGATTAAAAAAGAAATACTTGTTGAAAATTTGTCTTTTTCATTCAGTTCAACTGTTTTCGATGTAAAATGGAAATATTTTCTTGGCTAAAGCATTATCTATTACATTTTTCGTTGACAATTCATATTTTTTGGTAGAAAATTCAAATACTTGTTTGAGAGTTAAACTACTTTCTCAATGCATAAAAACAGTGAGATGTTAACCCCCCAGGCCCTATCAAAAATATATTACGTTATTTTTGCATCACCTCTAAATGCAATTTTGAGCCGTTTGTTGGGTATGTGTAGCTAGTTGATTGGCTAGTCTCCCCCCACGACGAAACTATGTCGCATTTTCTTTACGTCTTTCAGAGATACGTTTACTCAAGTTTATTTTTCGCTCATAATATTTGTCCTGGTGGGGTTCGATATACGACTTTTCATGGTATAAAAGCCGCCACGGAAGCAGAAGAAGTATAATCATTTCTCGAAAAAAATGAATCCCGCAATTATATTCTTCTTTGTTTTTCTGACGTTGGCTCTTCTAATTGGAGTTGATGCTACAGTCGAATGCACAAACTGCGAGTATGTAAAAGAATGTTGTTACTTTACTAATTGCGGAATTATTTCCTTTCCTTTTCATTTTTGTCCTAATTTCTTCAAATTTTTTTAATCTGGCTTGCACCTCTCAACTTTTTTCTGCAGCCTGTAAAAAAAATAGTTGTTTCCTGTATTCATTCACGTGTTGAATCCTGGTAATGTCACAGAATTATTTAAAGCTTAAATATATTGTTTTATAAGGAAAAATATGAGGCACGTATTTTTTTTCATCCAAAATTTTTTTTCCATTTACTCAGGGCTAGATGAATATTTCTTGTAATATGAATATAGAGTATTAAAAAAAAAAAAGTGTTGATATTTTCTTTCGAAGAGGGGCGGTGGGCTGAAAAGTTTTTTAGTGGGAGCAATTGATTTTTTTTATTATCGAAGTGAACAGTAAAAGCTGTGTACTATAAGCAGTGCTTATTTAGTATTGAGCATATAAAAAAATGTCTTATGCCTATGATTTCATTATTTAATTGCCTGTACATTACATACCTCATACAAAATTATCTTATGTTCGAACTTTTCCCAAATTTTTTAAATTCAGTATTGAAAACCCTTAAACAAATATCTGGGTTTCATAGTCGACTTGCAGTCAACTTCAGCACATAGTTTGTTTATGAATGACATATTTACACATGTAAGTTCAGACGCTTCTGAAATTTTCTAGTTTCATTAACTGTTAGTTTCAGAATGTTTTAGTTCCATTACTAAATATTTGTTGTAGTTTTTTTCCTGTAATTGTAAATTTCCGAAATTTTCAAGTTCCGTAATTATATTTTTGGTATTCTTCAACATTCAGGATTGTTATTCTTCGAGAAAATTATGTCATCTCATATAATTTAAACTTCTTTTAAACATGAAAATATCAATATTAAAAAAAAAATTGATATTTTGACACAATTATTATATATTAAGAAAAAGTATTTTTTTCTGTATGAAGTCTAGCGAGGACAGAAATCACACGATATCTTACTTATATTATTATGAAGCTAAATGAATAACTAAAAATCAAACGTGGGTTTTTAAACTAATTGAGTTTTTAGTTTTACAGAAATATATACGCCATGTCAGTAACATTTATAGTTTTTAATTTTTTCTTAATTTGAAAGAATTTAAATTTTACTACAAGCTGCCTCAAGAGTTTCGTGATTCAGTGCAATATTAAAACAGCTCAAAGTTTATGAAAACAAATATGGAGAAAAAGAAAAATACGTGTCTCCTAATTTTCCTTGGAAATCAATTTTTTCTAGAGTGAATGACGCCTGAAACAAAAGATCTTGGATACTAATGGGCCCGAGTGGGGAACCTCACATAACAACCTTGTGAGGCTCTTAACTGGAGGTCATCGCTAGAGATATTGATCAGCAACCTGGGTCGGAGCAGTGTTGCGGAACGAACGTGTTATTTAAATAAATATCAGGACAATTCTAGATTAATCTGAAAAATCTATACCTGATACCAATACCTATCTACACATTACTATTTCCAAACTATTTTTTGTTTGGCTTCATGGTATAATAATGATAATAATAATAATAACCCTATTCGCGTGGATGTGGCGACCCCATCGCCCGAGAGCTCCGGCTCTTGCAGTCAGCCACGTTGCTTTGGGCTAACTCCCCAATGCAATGCATTATGCGGTTACGACACCAGTATCGCGCAGTGCCACCCACAATAGGCCTCTCTCGGATGAAGGCCATGGTTCAGTTGGGAGTGGCAATAGGACCGAACCGAGGCGACGACCACACAATGGCCCCGGACAAACGCGAGAACATCGATTTAAATGGTCGGACCAACTCAGGAGGGACATCCTTACCTGTTGGTAAAGAAGCTCACCGGCGCGAAGAGGATTCATGCAGAGGTTACATGACCGTTGGGTGAATATGCACTCGGAATATGGTCATGAAACGCCTCAGAATTTAAGAGATCAGATATACTATTTGCGAAAAAACGGATATGACGCTCTTTATCAACAAGAAGAAGAGCAACATCCTCGAGCGAACATTCCACCTGTTCCAGCAAGACCACCTTTGCAGATAGCCGATAATGCCAACATGAGAAGTAGGAGATCAATCCACCAAAATGTCTTTCTCAGGATGAAAAAATTAGCTGAAGCTAATACTGCTCTCCCCGATTTGCTCCCCGAAGAGGTTAATCTCTGGAATCTGAACTGTGTTGTTTACGAGAAGGTGGTCTCCCTGCTTAGCGACAGTAGAAGTAACGATACTTCAGTACGTCTGAGTAAGACTCGCGAGCGTATTGCACAGCTTCAGTTTAAAATTGAAACGGCGAGACGGCATGCATCAAATATTCAGTGCGTGATTAGCTACATAACATTAAATAAGAAACTCACTCCAAAAGTTAGGTCATTTGCTCAAAACTTAAGGAAAGCAAATCCCATGCTGAACAAGTGTAAACTGTTGACCATCAAGCAGCACTGGACGCAAAAAAGATCTCTTTCAACAGCAAAACAGCGCCTTCAAGGGCGAGTAAAGTGGACTCAGGAAAATTCCACATTTTCTACTCATCCTTCCCGTCTATTCAATAAAACGTCACGTGCCGTTAAAAATTTGCCTAGTCGAGAAGAGATTCAAGTCTTCTGGGAGCAAGTATATGGAGATACTTATCAGCTAAATGAAGACGCTTCAGATATATCTCTCTTTCGTAACTTTTGCCAAAGACAAAGGTTACAAGGTACAGAGGAAGAGTGGCCACTAATTACTGCTGAAGAAGTGAAGAAAGTTATCGCTAGAACTAAGAACTTTTCAGGGCCAGGGCCAGATAAAATCAACAACTTTTGGTGGAAGAAGTTTACTTCTACGCACCAACATCTAGCTCGTATATTCACTACATTCTTAAACGAAGAACAACCCGTCCCGCAGTGGCTAGTGGAAGGATGCACGGTATTGATCCCTAAGACCAGAGATTTGTCAATTCCAAAGAACTACAGGCCCATAGCTTGTTTAAACACCAGCTACAAGCTATTCACTAGAGAGGATATTAACATCTATCGAGCCGGTATGGAGTGCAATAGTTGAACAACGTTGATGAAAGAGAGGTCTAGCAGGTTGCAGGGAGAACCTGTTAATAGACAGGTGTATTACCCAGGACTCGATCAGGTATCGACGCAATCTGTCCATGGCTTGGATTGACTACCGAAAGGCATTTGGTAACACGAACCATGAGCTACTTATTGAGCACATTGAGTGCATGGAGGTGCATAAAAAAATAGTAAGATGCATAAAAGAGCTTATACTCTTGTGGCAGACAAGATTTGTCATAACATCTGACAAAAGACAAGTGACTACAAGCTATATCACGTATAAGAGGGGGGTCTTCCAAGGAGACTCTCTAAGTCCGATACTTTTCTGCATCTCCCTTTCGCCTCTATCCATTGTGCTCCGAGGGAAAAGCTCTGAATACCTATGTGACCCGCCGAACAAAAGAGAATATGAGGTCAACCACCTTTTATACATGGACGACCTCAAACACTTTGCTTCCTCGAAAGAGAACCTTAACATACTTGTGAAGGCGATAAATAGGTACTCTAAAGCGATTGGCATAAGCTCCGGACTGGACAAGTGTGCCTGCGTCCACCTACGCCAAGGAAGACTAGAAACTACATCATCGCGTCACGATCAGGATGTTCAACTCATAGGCGGAAATACCATTCAACATCTTGGTATTGGAGAAACATATACATATCTTGGAATACCGCAAGCTGAAACCCAGGATGTGCGTGTGTTAAAAACGGCCCTTGGAGAAAGGTATCGCCAAATTCTCAGAAAAATTTGGCCTTCCGAATTATCTGGAAAGAGTAAGATCCAGGCGACTAATATGCTGGCCGTTCCTATACTGCTCTACAGGCTTGGTGCAGTAAAATGGAACGTCGATGAGTTGAAGCAACTTGACCGAAGCACACGCAAAATGATGACAATCGATCGAAGTCATCATCCTAGATCTTCCGTACCTCGAATATACCTCCCTCGAGATAAAGGGGGTAGAGGCTTGCTGAGCTTAGAGTGTCTTCATCGCAGAACGGTTCTGGCTACAGCCTGCTCAGTTCTAAATAGCACAGATTCTCTTATGCGACTCGTACATGAAAATGAAGTCGTCAATGCTGCGGCGTTTCTATATCGTGCCGCAGATATGGCCGCAGAGGAGCTTGGCCTCTCATTTGATTCGAGCGACACTACACATGGCCTAGCATCACTAACACCTTTGGTGCTCAAAATTCTGTACAGGAAGCAGAACATACGCTTCTACTAAGAGAACATGCTGACAAGCCCCTTCATGGTAAATTCTACGGCATTATACATAGAGAAGAGCTCTCGATGGGTCTGTCCAACATGTTTCTCAAGTCTGCTGGATTAAAATCGGAGACTGAGGGATTTCTTTTTGCCGGTCAAGACGGCGTTATAGACACCTTAGTTTACCGCGAGCGCATAATGAATATACCTGTAGGCGATAGCAACTGCCGAGCGTGCAAGCAAGAGCCAGAAACACTTGGACATGTTCTCAGTGGATGCTCAAAATATGCACGCTACGGGTATATACGAGTAGAGAGACACAATGCGGCTCTAAAACTGTTATATTACCATCTTAGGCACTTCTATGGTGTTGATCTATTGCCCGTCTTGCCATACGCCCAGGGGGAACTCGAGTCCGTTGTGGAGAATGATCAGTGTAAGATCTACTGGAATTTCTCATTCTCCACCACTCAACGCATCAGTGCTACGAAGTTCTGTATTCCCGACACGTGTTTAATTCATCCTTTGATGCAGTACACCATGTGCAACGAAAACTGCTTGCAAGTGACACGATTCCCGTTAATACGTTGGCAAGTTTTAAATCAGTTGCTATTGTTAAGAGTGACCACATCAATAGAACGTTTTCATATTTCTCTTGTGTATGTGCCACTATTCCAAGCAGTAGTAATTTCTTGACGCCAGAATCCTTAAACTTTTTTGCGACAGCGCCTTCGGTATACTTCTGTCGACCTTCTACATTTGCAACTTCTGATTCATCCAAAGATTGCATCGAAAGGCAAACTTTCAAAAAACCCCCGCCACTATCTATTCCGAATTTCAAATGCATTTCATCAACTTCCCTTTTTTATTTAACAAACTGAAATAATCCTTTTACATCATTGCAAAACACTAAAGTTCCTGCAGTAGTTGCAGTATCGTTATTTCTAGTGTTAATCACATTACACTCTTTCATACTGAAATACAAATCAAGATAATGGTTCGAAGTTTCTAATTTTTGTTTTAAATCTGGTTGAAATAATTTTCTGTCATTCGTAGCGACGCGAAGAGCTGCTGTAATACCACGTACTGGATTCGTTGAAAGCCCATAACTTATTCCAATTTTTAAGACATCTTCAGCAGACACACGCTTCCGTTTTTCTCTTCCTGATTGCTGTTCAGTCAAAGAAATTTTCAAAGGCTTTCCATGTTTCTGAGATGAAGCGATTACAGTATTTCCATCTGATTTATTTTCCTCAACGTTTGTCGCTTTTTCATTTGAAATTACTTTAATCAAATGACACACCAAGTGTTCTTTTTCTTTTAGGGGTATTTTGTTTTTAATTTTATAATGTTTTTCATCAATGAAATGCAGAAAAAAATCAATTTATTAAATTTTTTGAAAAATTCTATTTTTTACCCGTGCGGATCTTGACTGCACGCCCTTGAATTAGTCCTCAGAGGAGGCCTTGAATATCAGGGCAGAAACCGTAGAGGAATTAGAAACGCAATAGAGACAGAAAGCCATCCACAGCGAACACCCCAAAACGTTAGATCAATATGAAGTGGATAGTGAGGCATCCAATATTTGGCTGAGAAAGAGCGTCCTGTATCCAGAAACGGAAGGATTCGTCCTTGTGATTCAGGACCGGGTTGTCAGCACCAGAAATTATTGCAAACACGTGTTACATCAAGACGTGGTTGACCGGTGCCGATTATGTGGAGATACCAACGAATCCATCGAGCATATTATTGATGGTTGTCGCGTAATGGCTCAAAGAGAATATACGCACAGACATAATGATGTAGCGGGCATTATACATCAACAACTTGCCCTAAACCTAGAACTCTTAACAATATGGATGCCTTTCTATACATACATTCCAATGCCCGTTTTAGAAAACGAAGATTACATCTTATATTGGGATGTTACTATCCAGACGGATCATTATATCCGAGCCAATCGACCCGACATCGTGATGCGAGAAAAAAAAAGGTGAAAGAGTCTACATCATCGACATTGCTTGTCCACTTAACCGAAATTTGCAGGCAACCTATACAACCAAGATCCATAAGTATAGCGAGCTGAGGCATGAAGTAAAGACAATATGGAGGAATGTAAAACATACATCTATTCATCCAATTGTGATTTCGGCTACAGGCAATGGGCACGCAAGATGCACTGAACATCTTGAACATTTAGGAGTCAGTGGGGTACTGGTAGCAGCTCAGAAGGCTGTTTTATTGAACACCTGTCGCATCGTGAGAAATTTTCTAGACCATCAGGAAGCAAATGACTAAAAACCTGTGGAGTGGCAGATGGTAGCTCTAAGAAAGCATCCAGAGGCGACTGTTGTCGCCTCCAACGCTCGCGGCCGCTGTGTATGGATAACAGCGGTAGAATACGAACTCCAAACTACACGATGCTCCTAATTTTGTGCCTACAACATCATCGCAGAAGATTTCGGACATCGGATTAAATTGACTTATAACATCCTTATCTCATCAGTCACTTGACTTGGTCCGTGGCTATGATGAAAAACCGGGTTCACCCGAGAACAAGATTAAAAAAAATAATAATAATAAGCACATGACATGTTAGAGAGTTCCAAAAGAGCTGTAAATTACGGTAGATCTGAAAAACAAATTAAAAAAAAAATTGAAAACGCCTTGGTACGGAAAATTTTTCTTTTTTGTTCTCTTATAACGTGTACAAAATTTAAAATGAATTGATTGATATCTTGCGGTTGTTCGGAGTCGAAATAGGCAAAACAAAATTTTATTCTGTTCTTTGAGAAAATCCTGAATGTTATTATTTTTTTAATCCGCATAATATGCCTAATTTTCACCAGATTTTTCAGATTGTTTGTTTGAGTTTATGTACGAAAAATTAAATTTTTTATGGAAACATGAAAATTAAAAAAAAAATTTTGATCTGAAAACTATACCTAATCTTTTTTCAGCCTTCAAGGACCCCGTTTGGAACCTAAAAGTGAACTTTTCAGTGCTAAAGCGTTTTCAATTTATGAAATTTTGTTTCTTCGATCTGCCCTACTGTAAATGTTCCCCAAACGTTGTACTTTACTTTTAACTTTCTGATAGTTTTTCAAACTGATTCTGATTCAAGTTTATTTTCTAAAATTGTAGTCAAAAAGATTGACATTAAGCAATACAACATATTCCTTTTCAATTTTCAGGGGGAAAAATTGTGAGGGTGACTCTGCCTGCATTGGTACTAGGTAGTGATGGAGCGAGGACCACTTAAAACTCTTCTGGAACGTGAGCTGCTGGAAAATCTACAAATATGAAATCAAATGTTCTAAATTTTTAACGAAAGCGTAGCATTCGACACCCAATACTGTGGAAAATAAATGGCTCACTGAACAAACTTAAAACAAAATTAGACCAACTGTTTTTTCTCGTCAATGTGATTAAGTTTTGTTAATTCTTTTATGTCAAAGAGTTGACTACCATATTTTTGGTTGAAAATTTAACGATTTGGTTCAAAATTCAAATCTTTTTTTGATCAAATATCATTGATTACATTTTCTGTTGAGACTTAACCTTTTTCTGTAGCACTTCAACTACACGATTGGAAGTCTTTTTGGTAATAATATAAGAAAGTTATAAACCCACCTCCTACACGCGGGACTGTGCGCTAAGACAGAGGGTGGGGAGATGCCCCACGCCAGTGTCCCATTCCGAAATTTTCATTATCACGGAATTAGTCTTGTGCTACCTGCATCATAAGCCGGTTCGTTCCATGTCACCTCTAGCCCCCTTGCGCACTCCAGCCAACGCCATCGCACCTCCAGGTCTACAGGCAATCATTTTGACACCATCCTGAGGAAAGCCATTTCAGCCTGCTCTCGGGAAAAATTTGACGAGATTGAAAATCGCTTGGGGTCAAGAGGACATCCTTTTTTCTTTAAGTTTTCCTGAATTAACCTAACTGAATAGACTTGTAGAATTTTCAAGAACTTTATCTGTTCTCGACATCACACCTCCTTCATCCATCCTTCAATTTGCAATAACCCTTCACCAATTTTGCGCCCAATCATAAATTATCCACAAATCCCTAGTTCTAAAATGCCTCCAAGTCAAGAACGGAATTTCATGATGAAAGATAGAATGAGCAATGTTGATTATATGTGTACTCAATATAAAATTGACCTTAGCAAAAGTGCGGGTAGGATATGTCTTGTTAAAACATTGATAGATCTCGTATTCAAATGTTCTACCATAGTTAAATAGCAATAATAAACATACCCTGATAAATAAATGCCTTGCATGCACTTCGGAAAGTCGGATTACACATCAGGCCACGCGCACAACAAGTAGGAAAACCAAGATGCTCACTTACATGAACGCGCCGTTTTCTTATCACCAAAATATAGAATCCCATGAGCTAAGCCGTGAAAATAAAAAATAATTAAATATAATAGAAAAAGCCTAATGAAATTGAGGTCAGGTCAAGTAAAAATAAGAGAATGGCTAACTCGTTAAATAAAAATACGGAAGAAATAGATATGTTGAACAGGGAGATTTGGAATATTAGAATAAATTTGAAAAATGGTAAATCAGAAAGTAGCCCGAACGAAGATAGAGACAGAGAAAATTGAACGGCTGAAAATAAAAATATTGACAAAGTAATAACAGAAAGAAATATAGAATTCGTGACAATTAGAAATAGAGAGGTAGATGCAAAGAAAGCACAACCAACACGCTCGACTCGTGCGTCTAAGAAAACGATTGGAAGGCTTATCAACACTGAGATTATGTAGTACAAACTCTCAAGAAAGTCTATAAGCACCAAGCCCGTTACTACAATATGAGGCGTAGAGAACCTGTATTTTCCGTGAAAGACCTGATCTTGTTTAGAACACGTACGCTATCCTCCACTGAAAATTATTCCTCCTGGAAAAATTTGCCAACGAATTCCACGGTCCTTATCGTCTTACCAAGCAATTATCTCCTATAGTTTATGAGGTCTGAAATCTGGATGACAAACCCGTGAGTAGGATCATCTAAAAGATTTTCAGAGATATCAAGTCTAGCTAGAGATAGCCCTTACCTTTCTTTTGCACCCAGGTAATCAAAGCTTTCGTAGAAGTTACCGTGAGTGTTATCATAGATATTACGTTTGTTTCTCGAACCTTTTTCTTGTCACAGTAATCCCCTACGGATTCACTAACGCTCTCTGACCTCAGTTTTGTTGCTGTTAAATTAATGGCAATTCCGCTACCGTTATTTCAAACTCAGATTTTGTAGCTATTGCCAACTTGCAAAGAAAAGTGGCTATCGAGTTTTACCTTGACATATCTGCTTGCTGTTCTGGAATTGTTCCTGAATTCGGCCACTCTTATTCTCAGAATCAAGTTTCTCTTTTTTTGTTTTAATATCACTAGCTTTCCCCCCAAATTCCGCTACCTTTATTCCAAACACTCAAGCTCATGTTCTTTTTTTACCTTTTTTTTATTTTCAGTTTTTTATTGCACTCCAAAACGATCCAAATCTTGAATTTGCTAGTCCTCTCCGTTGCGAGGCACAATACTCCATGATCATACTTTGAGTTATATTCAAAAATTTAAAATTAATTCTTCTTCGTGTATTTTCTTTGGCTTATGACCTTGTCTTGGCCTTTAATCGCTGAGAAACAACAAGGAATTTCGGAACTCTGGGGTACTCTGGCTCATAAGCCAGCCTACTCAAGACTCACGCGATGGGATGCGAATGAGGTCTGGTTCTCCCCGATTGGCTGTGTTATGTTTTGCCAAATGCGGACAACTCTCGTGACAGAGAGGACAAGGGCTTCCTCATTATCGAATATGAGAACGAGTCGAGCGGCATGCCACCAATCACACAGCAGCGCCGAGCAAACAGCGACTCAGCGCTTACCTGTGGGAACCCACTCCCGAAGCGGGCGAGAAGATGCGCTCAACATGAGAGAATCCACGTTCTCAGTCGTTCAGCAGCCATGCAACGAAGATTGACAGTCAATCTCTTGTATGTTCTCTTTACTTTCATTTGCAATCAAAGTAATGTTTCGTGAATTTCTTGCTGTTAAACTTATTTGAGGTAAGGCCTACTTCTTGCTACTGGGAGGCTTGGAATCCTCGCGGATCCTTGTGTTCTGATTTTTTTGTGATTTGGTTTTTTCTTCTGTTTTTGCTTTGGGTAGGAACACGCGGAGTCCCTTGGGACTCCAAGACCAACAGCGGCTTTTTTTCGCTATCGTCAGTGCCATTTAAAAGCTACTCGACGCCATTTTGGCCTCCTTTCGGGCAGTAATTCTCGCAATGTGATTGCCGAATTATTTGGCCTCATTAATGATTTTAGTATTGTCTTATTTAAATCCTTGGAGTATCGGCTAACAATTTACCACCTTTGAGCTCTAGTCTTTTTTTTATTCGCATGTACGGAAAATGTTAAATTTTGGTTTGTTGTCAAAAATTACAATTTACTTTGTTGAATATTTATCATCGAACTGGCGTTGAGTCCAAGAACATGTCCAAGCCATTGGAGTTTCATTTACGAATAAGAAGGCATCTAGAGTACGATCTCTGGACTATGAATTTTAGTGTGTATAATGCAGCGAGAACTTTGGGTGATGCAAACCGATAAACAAAACCAATTGCTGATCATAAGACAAAGAGAAGAATGAATCAGCTCAGAATAAAGAAAGGCCTGACAAGAGAGTATGCGTTCTGGATTCAGTGTGTGATTGATTACATGACATCTATTAGCAATTTCACTACCAAGGTTCGACACTTTGCGCGCGAACTGTGGATCCGTCATCACACACTCAACAAATCAAAGCTGCCGACCATCAAGCAGCATATTTTGACAGAATACGGGTACCCTTTCACGCCAGGGGAAGTTGAGAGTGAAGGGAGAGGTAAGTTAGCTCAAGGGAGCTTTGAAGTGCCCTCAAAGCACCTGACGAGGAATGCCCTCCTATCACTACCGACGAGGTGGAAAAGGTATTTAGAGCCATGAAGAACTATTCTGCTCCGGGACCAGATGGTATCGAGACCTTCTGGTGGAAGAAGTTTTATTAAGCCAACCAGCATCTGGCCCCCATTTTCACCTTATATCTAAAGTCGGAAGAGCCTATTTCGGTGTCGCTGCTAGAAGGGCACAAAGGGCTCCTATCGAAAAAGGGCAGCTAAGCTGACGCCAAGAATTGCAGCCCCAGGTGCCATTCAGCTTTTGCCACAGTTGTTACGCCTCCGCTTGGGGGTTAATTCTTACGGGACTACCCCTGCACAATTGTCCGCGACTGCTTATTAACTGTACAGGGGACGCTCTATCCGCAACCTGAGGATGCGTTCGATTGCTTTATCATAGGCCGTTCAGTTCAATTCCGGAGAAATCGAAACCGAAAACGAATATATAACTGTATAGAAACACGTTAAACACGGGTTTGGTTCTGACCGTGGCTTAAATCGAAATGCACTGAAACGTAAACAGCAGGGCCGTTACTCAAAATATATAAGGTATATATATTAGGGTGCCCGTTATTTCCCAAATCGATTTTTTTCTAGTAATCTCCCCCTAAATTTTTAGTTAATGTTATAAAAAACAATATCCAACACACGAGAGCTCCTAATTTTCGAATTAAACCGTGCCTTAATCATGTTACTTTTCCCATTTAAATAACATGGAATTTTTTTACTTTTTACGTTTAATTTTTGTTCCCAGAAACAAATAAATGAAAAAATGTAATGAAAAATTTTTCTGATGTAAAATTTAACGCCCTACAAAAAAGTTCCCTTACGAATTTTCGATTGAATCACTCCTTCTAAAGTTATTCAACGTTTAACTTGTGGTTAATATCAATTTCGTAATATTTGAAACTTTTTGCTTATTTTGATACTTTTTGACTGTAAAATCATTAAAAGAATAGATAAAAATTGTTATCACTAGAGCACCAGTGATTATTTATGTGGATTTTGTACCTATGACAAAGCCACCGAACGCGTCCTTGAGTTGCGGATAAAGGGTCCCTGTACCGAGGCTTTCTGTTGAATATGGTTACAATTATTAATAATCAGTCGCGGACAATTGTCCAGGGACGGTGGTAAAGGAATAATCCCTAAGCGGAGGCTTAACAACCGTGACGAAAGCTGAATGGCACCTGGGTGAGGTGTCTTAAACGGTGACTCTGGGATACCGGCGACCTCTCGGAGTATGCAGCCTTATCCTTGCACGCGGGGATCTATAAGGATTACGAACCCTTTCCTTAGCTACTCGTGGGAACGACAATGACACCACCAAAACACCAAAAAGTTGTAGATGCGGTTCAAAACGATCGAACGCGTAAAGCACCCGACAATGGGTCCGCAAACAATGCCGATCATCCTAGAGTTCGGGGTGCTGAAAATAATTCAGATGGAAACACGACGACGGCTTGGCGAAACGCCCACATTGAGTGGACGGATCAACTCAATAATGACTTGCTAGACTGCTACAATGCCAGCATTATCCCAGTTCACCGAGGCTTTTTGGCGCGTATGCATACTCTGTGGTGCCCGAAACACACAGAGCTTCAGCACGTTTCGCATTAGTCTTTGCGAAATCAAGCCGACTTTCTCCGGAAAAATTGATATGTACGCGGAGCGCTTCCCCAACTTTTGCTTGATCAAGCTGCAGACGAAGATGAGGAAGCGACATTAAGACTAACCGCACCTTCTGAGAGATGATCGCGATTTCAGGACAAGGAGGAACATTAACATGCAAATTCCTCCTAAGCCCCAAGATCTGGCTGAAATGGATGCCTCTCTTCGTAGAGATATCTCACAAGAGTCCGACCTATGGACCATCAATTGCTTAGTTTGTGGTGCTGCGAGAGCTTTGGCTGATTCAAATCGAAGGCTAAAACCGCCTTGCATCAACTGAACAAGGAGATTGGATGGGCAAGACAGAATGCCTTCAGTGTTCAGTGTGTGATTTACTACATAACATCTGATAGATCGTTCACGCAAAGGGTTCGGTAGTTCGCCCAAGAACTAAGGATCTTGAATCACACACTGAACAGGTGAAAGCTGCTGAAAATCAAGCAGCATATTGTTGACAAAATACGTTTGTTATCTGACGCAAGGAGGAGAATGCAGAAGAGGGAGAGATGGATCAGAGAGAAGCAAAAGCTTCTCGCTGACCCATTGCGCCTCTTCAGCGATCTCCCTCTTTCTGTAAGAAATCCACCTAAGCCCAAGGAGGTAGATACTTTTTGAGGAGAGGTATACAGGATCCCGAAAGCACTAAAGTTGGAAGAAGATACTGAAAATATCATTCGCTTCAACGAGTTTTGCGACAACCTCATAAAATCTGAGGAGGAATGTGCATCAATGACTACCGAAGAGCTGAAAAAAGCACTTAGAGGCACTAAGAACTTTTCCGCTGCTGGACCAGATTGTATCAAGAACTTCTGGTGTAAGAAGTTTACTCTCACACACCAACATTCGGCCGGCATATTCACCTCATATTTAAAGTCGGAGACGCCCATTCCACAGTGGCTGGTGTTAGGACGCACCATACTCCTGCCGAAAAAAGGCAACTTGTCCAACCCAGTGAATTACAGGCCAATAAATTCTTTAAACACACTGTATAAGATCTTTACAGCTGTCCTAAACAACAGGATTGTACGACGAATTGAGCCTGTGTGGCGACAAATACACGAACAACGTGGCTCGAAAAGAGTTGTAGCAGGCTGTCGAGAGAGACTACCGTAAAGCTTTTGATTCAACCTCTCATAGACTTATCATCTGCATGTTGGAAAGCTTGAAGGTGCATTCGTGACTAAGGAACAAGGTCACCTTGTATAGAGGTGTCTTTTACAGTGATACCATGAGTCCTTTGGTTTTTTGCATCACACTTCTGCCACTATCTCTCGCACTACAAAATTCTCCTGGATACCTCTGTGGCGACACTAATCAGCGCGAGCATAAGGTCACTCATGTATTTTATATGGATTACCTGAAGATCTATGCCTCTCCTAAGAGCAAACTTCCAACTGCTATAAATACCGTCAAGAACTACACAGGAGAGATTGGGATGGACTTTGCTTTGGACAAGTGGGTCAAAATTAATCTGAAGAAAGGAAACATCACTGGCCTTCCCAAGGACCCTGAGCTTGTGGATATAAGTGTTATTAGACATCTCAATGCTGGAGAGACCTATACATACCTGGGCGTACCTCAAAGCCGCTTTCAGGACGTAACATCAGTGAAGGAGTCTCTCCGAAGCAGATACGAGCATCTTCTTCGAGAGATTTAGTCTTCCAATCTGTCGGCGTTGAACAAGGTATCTGTGACTAACATGCTTGCCGTCCCGGTTCTACTCTACTCGTTTGGGGTGGTTCAATGGAAGAAGAACGAGCTTAAGGCCCTTGATGTCACCACACGTAAGATCATGCATATGCATAAAAGCGAAAGGAGCGTTCCTTCACAAAGCCACAGAACAAGCGGCCAAGATCCTTGGCCTGAATTTTAACATCAGAAGTGAGGAGAGTGCATTACTCCATCTAGATGCCGAAGAAATTCAAAAAATTCGATTCTGAAAGCCGAAGTGAAGAATGCAGAGGTTGAAAAATTTCACCAACAGCTACTCGACAAGAAAATCCACCGAAACTTTTACTGAAATGCAGAAAAACAATCCTTGTCTAAGGAGCAAACTTTTGCTTTCCTCAGATCATCAGGGCTTAATTCAGGTACAGAGGGTTTTATTTTCGCATGCCAAGACGGTGTCATTTCCACCTTAGCATACCGTGACCGCATTTTATGTCAAGAAGTTCCCAGTGATAGGTGCAGAGCGTGTCATGCGTACGCTAAGTACCTAGAACACATACTATCGGGGTGCCCGACCCGCGCAGGAACGAAGTATATCTATAGACATAATGCGGCCCTAAGAGTGCTCTCTTACCATCATTGTCGCTCTTAGGGTTTTGATCGCGACCCTGCCCTGTCGAACGCTCCAAGGTAGATACAGTCAATTGTCGGAAACGAGGAGTGCCAAATTTTGTGGAACTACGATTTTTGTACAGCAGTCTCCGTTGCACACTCGGAGCCTGACATCGTTCTCCAAAACTTCGGGAAGCGAACTATATTCGTGATCGAATTCTGGGCTTCTTGCAAATAAAACATCACTTCCAAGGAGAAAGGTAAGGAGGAGAGGTATCAAGACCTATCTTACGGTTGTGTGACGTGGCCAGAAGTGTGATTGACCGCGGTTCTACTGGGAGCTGGTGTCATTTTTTTAGACGGCAGTTGCTCTTAGCGGAACCCTGCGAGGGTTGTTTGACCCTTTTTTCAAATTCTAAAAAAGGTTTTCCAAGTTCCTCGTATACACCATTGTTAACCACGACCTGGCCGGGGGTGGCTAGGGGAGGACACTGGGTTATAATATGGCTAACCACTCACCTGCCATGTGAGTCACGACACAATCACCAGAATTGTCCGAGTCATGAACAACCCACGAACAACCCACCCAGTCCGTTGATTATTTTTCAAAGGCGCCAGATAGGGATAACCCGATCCGAGCCCCGTTGGATCCGCTCCTGTCGAGACTGGCAGGTCGGCCAGCTCACTCTTTATGCACGAGAGAGGGAGTGAGAACTTCGGAGCGAGAAAGAGAAATCAATTTTCTGCGTACATCTTCGAATTAATTCATTGAGAATACCGTTTTATTAAATCTACTAATGCTACTATACAATCCAACCTAAAAGAAATCATGTCAAATTACTAAACTCTTCCGGGTATTCTCCAAGAAAGTTATTTGAAATTTATCAACGGTTCACTAGATTAATTCATCACAATCTATAAACAGACTAGCAATTTCCCCGACCGAAATGACGAACATTTACTTACGGAAACCCACTACAGTCCATAATGACCGTTTGAGACACCCGCGCTATGCACGACGCCGTCCGGCGTCCATTGTCACGTGCCGATATTTCTTCAATCTGAGAGACGCCCGCCTCAACTAGGCTAAAGTCCGGCTTTGAACTGAGCGTTCCTCCACTTTTGTGTGTCGAGGCGGTGCGAGACGATCTCACTCTACTAATTTACACAAGAAACTACACGCGGTCACAATCCGCCACACCGAGTGGGCGTCGGATGTCGAGGCTGAGATCCTGAGTTTCACGGTAGTAAGAATGACCACCTACCTCGCAGTCATCCCGATAATTCTTTCCTTCCTTCGTGATCCATTAAAAGTTGCTTGAGAATGTTCATCGGTCTAGTTCAGTTCTCCAAAATTTTACAAGTTTAATCTCCGGTCTGCCGGTCGTCGCGATCCCCGTCGAGCCAAGAACACAAGTGACAGGTTTTCGTCGGCTTGACCTTCCTTTCGCTCCTTTCTTCTAGGCGCACTCCGTTGTTCTTTCACGGGCGCTGATTGGTTCGCCTCGCGAGCTACCGCGACCCTTATTAACTGCCAGAGCGCTGCTTATAACATGGCCGTCTTCTGGTTATTTCAGACATGGCCGTCTTCCGGCCGCATGTAACATGGACGCCTTCTGGTTACTTCAAACATGCTCGCATTCTGGTGTTTCCAAACATGGCCGCCTTTCGGCCCCTTATAACATAGCCGTTCATTTTGGTAGTGGCCGGCTCGTGCTACCTCTCGTGGTCGGTAATGGAATCTCCGTTCTGTATCGGTTGTGTCCGGCCCGTGAATACTGTGATTCCTCCATGGTTTGTTATACGTGATGGCCGCCACCCAGCTACCGATCGTTGGTTACCGTGGCTACGGGTGCAACGCGAACTCTCGTGCTATGTACGAGGCCTCTGCCTCGTGAGATCATATTCTTACTCGTCTCGTGTTCCGCGCCGCTTCTCTTGTTGTCAACACCCGTTGTCTACTGCTCTTGTGTTGAAAAGCGGTCAGTTTGTCGTGTGTCGACTTTAATCGACCGCTACATTTTTCGATTGGCATGAACTTTCAGGACTGGGGTTCTGAAGAGTTCCCAATGAGGGTTTTTATGTTCAATAAAAAGGAATAGATGGCTTAGTCTAATTATTAATCTACACTCGGATCTTGGCAGAACCGTATGTTTCTGAAATCCGCTCGTATGAGTGGTTGAGTCTTTGCGTTTTGGCGTTTCGGCGAAGTCCCAGAAAGTTGTTTTACATATGTTTTCCAGTTTAATCATAAAACCTCGTTACAATATATATCGCGTCGTGTCTTCAAGACACACCAAAACGAAAACAAGTATATACAATCAGAAAATAGAGTAAATGAGATTTGGAATCAGTTAAAGATCGCGAACATTCGATACCAATTTCGCCTCATCAAAATGTAAGCCTTTCGGCTAACGGTACTGTATCTGAAGAAAACCCTACTCGAGTCTTGCCTACTTACGCGTGTTTCTCAATAGTCACGGGACCATCGAAGGAATCCAGATCAAGAAAACCACTCATAACCGCGCGAAAGTAATAACAACCCCTCGCGACAGCAAAGAAAGAGTCGACAATCGTGACAATCTACCTATTTCAATCCTAGTGAAACGAAACTGGCTGATCTGCGGGAACCATCCACAAACCCAACTATCAATAAATCAGACAAAAGTACCAGGGCGCCAGTATAGCCGCTGCTGAACCCGAGGTAGAAGGCAAGGCCAGATATAAACCTAGATGATAGTTTCAGACTATCAGAGAACGTTTCCGATTGTGCCAGATGTGCAAATTCTGCAAATGACCTTAGTGAACCCTCAATAGAAACAGTGTTTTAGGCCCATTACAGTGACACTACGTAGTGCGACGGTGCAGGGAAAAAGTGTGAATCTAATAAGTTTTATCCTAGCCCAAACCAAAGCTGGATGTGAAGAGTGATTGTCGTGATAAGGGTCATTCAATCCAAAAAGAATAAATTTATTTGAAAACGTCAAAAAAATAAACGGTACTTTGTCACTGAGGTTCAGTGACCTTCCCGAAACCTGAGGTTTTACGGCTGATTTGCTTTATTCGAATTGTCGACCTTCTGCATTCATTTTGGACGTTCTTCGAAGGAACTAGAAATCGGCACTGTGAACGTGAATTCGTCATCAATAAGTCTCTATAGAGGTCTTACTTTTTCAAATAACCAACAGTTCCTCATAATTTTCACGGTCAGAAACATTTGAGCAAGGAGTTTGCTTAATGGAGTCTATACTTTTATTAAATCAGAACTAGGATAGGTGCTCTGCAATGAATTTATTAAACTTGTGAAATGATTTCTCTAAATCCTCTGATTAGGTCCATGAAAATCTTCGACATCGCTATCTTCACCGTCCACCTGAGCTTGTTGCTCTCTGAGCGGTTACCATAGCCACTTTGATTTCCGCTAAGTTGTTTGTTTGGCGTCCTTATACTGCTTGCAATAGGCTTAGGGGATGGTTTTCGCCAAAACATACAGCCGTTACAGCTCAAAAGTTGCCTCTCGATTCAGGAATGCTTGCTCCGTCGATGTGTGAATTGGTCTTGGAAGTCGGTTGTTTAGGTCCTTCATCCGGCAGAATGCGACATATTTTTATAAAGACGAGGGCATTGGAACCCTGCTTCTGGTTCTGAAAACTGTCGCCTAGATTTAGATCTGGCCTTGCCTTTTACCTCGGATTCAAATGCGGCACTTTCCGGCGCCTGGTACTTCCGTGCTTAGTCTGAATTTCTTTGATAGGCCAATGGCCGTTTGCTGCTGAGCATTCAGTATCAAATTTTCGTAATCTCCATTCGATTCCGATTTCGATTTTTTTTTCTATTTTATACAATTATTTTTGTTTCAGGTCGACATAAAATAGGCCCTTCTTACGTATTTAGTTTCATTTTGAGCAAAAAGCTACATGTTAGATCTCTTTTTGACAAGCAGCTCCAATTGACCTTTATAACATGTAATATTGTTAAACAGAGACATTTCGATGTAGATTTCGATTCCTTTCTGAAAATCGGTTCCCAGACAAGTCGATACTTTGAGAAACATGCTTCATAATCAGATCGTCCAAAAATATTATGCCTTACTTTCCTGCATAAATAAAGTTGATGTTTATGAAAGCTTGGTCTCTGCTTCGTATACTGAGCGTATTTACAAAATTCTTAATTATGGAATGTAAGAAAGTTTTGTTACAAAAAAAGGGTTCACAGTAGTGTTGCTTGAAAATTTAGAGAAATGCAGTACCGTCAAAATTTTTAGCTTGTTTTGAGACCTCAAATCATGTTTACAGAAAAAATTCTACAATATACTTATTTTATTTCTATTTGACTGTAAAAATCAAGAGCTGAAGCCAGCTCATGTTTTAATTTAACTTATGTGATTTTCAATTGGGAACTTTTCGGAAATAATAATTAGAATTGAATTCATTCTGCAACTCAAATAGAAACGAAGGGCAAGACATCTTGGCACATAACAGAAATTTAAATATTTCGTTTTAAATTTTTTGTTGCTGAAAAATCTGACTATTCCATTTTTGGTTGAAAGTTTAACTTTTCTTGCTAAAAAATTCAACTGTTTGGTTGAAAATTTATGCATTTTGCTATAGACATGTTCTTTTTATGGAAAATGAATATTCTTGGTTGAAATCTTATCTGTTTGGTTGCAAATTGACTGATTTTGTTGAAATATATCATGAGGTGTTTTTCACCTGTCACATGCACAACCCTTACAGGCACCGAGGTCCTGATAAAATTAAAACCAGAAGAGAAACCATATTTTTGTGTGAAGTTGAAATGTGAATAAAGTATGAAGAACGAGAATCCTTTCCGCAGGGAGCACTCTTATTTTCAAATTTCTATGCAAAATTTGTTAGTTACTTCTTCGTATTATTTCATTTACGCTCCTGTCAGAGTCGGCTACCAACGGCAGGGAATCGCACGTGCCGCCAGTGACCAGTACATCTGGCAAGGGAGAGCGACACCAGAGGAGCCGCCATCTTAATACCATATCGAAACATCGGTTGTTGTGGCAACGACTCCGTCAGACCCAATCATGCCCAGCTGCCATGTTACAACGGCTTAGCCATGACAAGACAAAGTGAGAGGAGGGAAGCTCACAAATCACGCTGTATCTTTCTGACACGCAGAAGGAATGGCCATGTCTCGCGGAGAGAGAGAAGTGGACCCAGGATAGCTCTGTCTCCTTCTAGCTAATAGGATACATTACAGGTTATCATCCTTTCCCATTTGTCAAACTTTTTTACAGATCATTTAAATTAAGAAAATTGAAACTTTTAAAACTCTGCAATTTCTCAATTTAAGTATCAAATACTTAATTACAATATCAAAATATCAGAACTCTTCTGAATTTGAAGTATGTAAAATGGAAACATTTTGCCTTTATAAATTTATCAAACTTTATATAACATAAAATCAAAAATTAGGAGCCCTTTAATTTATGGGGAATTATTTCTCAAACTACCATTTGTTTTGGTGTTCATGCCTCTGCTGATACTATAATTTTTAGAGTTTTCGGTAGAAAAACCTCTCCAATCACTATTAATGTCACCCATTTAGAATCATATAAAATTATCCAATTTTTCATGAGATTGAATTGAAATTCTTTCGAGTTTTATCAGTTCATTCTTTCTTTTCAATCTTTTCCCACTATTGAAAGAAGACATTTCTTTATCTTTAACACTTATATTGAGTTCGAAGGGAGAAAATTATAGTTTTTATTTCTTTTTTCTAAATTCGAGAAGGGAGTTTTTTTATTTGAACATTTTGATCAATATTTTAATCCAATTGAAGTTTGTTTCTGTATTGGGACAGTGGGACATCCTAAAGACATCCTTCACCTGTACCACTGTCGAGTGGGTAAGAAAATTAAGGATGTCCTAGAGACGTCTTCGGGACATCCCTAATACGTCTTCTGGAACATGTCTTTTGGACATCCTAGGGATTCTCTAAGGCGTCTAATGTCAGTACGAAATATGTCCCGAGAACTTCCTATGTCATTAAGACGCCTTTAGGACATCTTTAGGACATTAGACGTCTTAGAGACGTTGTTCGGACTGACATTGGACGTCCTAGGAATGTCCCAAGGACGTTTGTGGGATGTTCATGGTTTTGTGCCCACTGGGTGTCAATCGACTTAACTTTTTTAGGTCATCATCTGAATGTCAGGACGTCCTTCAGACGTCCGCTTAAAGACTAGGAAAAACTTAGGACTTGTGTGTGTTGCTGAGTTGAAGGAGGAAATTTTTCTATTTTTAACGTTCTTAGTGGCTTAAATGGGGTCAAATTTTGTATTTTTTATATTTAAATTAGAATGAAACGGGAGAATTCTTTAGTTTAATTTTTATTGTTGAAATTTTGAGTTCGACATGTTTAATTTATATAATTTTTAAGCTTAAAATTGTGCACATTAGAATCCCTATATTTGAAACAGTTTTAATTTTGAAATAATTTTAAAATCTCTGAATTGTTTTAAACAAAATGCCTAAATGGTCTACTTTTGCACATATTTCACCCATTTTTTCATAATTGTACCTCATGGCTCAAAAAACAAAAATCTTTGTATAGTGTGTAAGATTAGGGTTGTCCAAAAAAGCAAAGTTTGAATTTTCTTTGTGGAAATGGTCCTGTTTGGCTGCTTCTTACCGTCATCGAAAATTGTGGAGAGTTAGACTTAGTTCGGTTTTCTTTTTAGTTATTCATTTTTGGAAAAGGGGCTGCACCTGATATAAAACTGTAAGCTCTGCCACGCCTAGCTTGAACCAATTTTCACTGAAATGAACTTTGCCTGTCCAAGTTGCCTCGAAATTTCATTTTGGAGATGACTTCCGACTATTTTAAGCCTAAAATTAAAAAAATCGTTAGGGTCCTTTTTAAAATAACTCATTTTTTGACAGTTTATAGACCATTTATCATGTATATTTCTTGGAGAAAAAGTCATATGTGATATTTTTTTGGCCTAAACCCTGTAATTTGGTGACCAAAAAAAACTGCTAAATGCTCAATATCGAGTGACCTTCGGAACGCTTTTAAAATGTTGGAAAAGTGAAAAAAAAATAGTTTTTTGAAAATTTCTCGTCACGGGTACGTCGTACAACTTGAGTCTATGATTAAAAAAGAAAGTAGACAAAATTCCTAAAAAAACTAAAAAAAAAACAATATCGTAACACTAATAGTTTAGAAGATATGGCCTGTAAAAGGGATTTTTCAGTGAAATTTTTTTCGAAAATTTTAGTTTTTGTGAAATATCTTTTTCTCTGTAGGTTCTACATGAAAATTGATTCATAATAAATAAAAGCAGGTCAAATTATCTGTAAAACCAAAAAAAAAACTTTGCTCTAGCTCTAATATTACCGCAATTAGAGCCGTTCAAAGTTGACACATTTTTATTGCACTCTATTTGACACTAAGTTATTCTAAATAAATTGCTTCCTGTGCTATTAAGGTGTAAAATAGTTGGTGTACAAGTAAAGATGTATCGAATTTCCTGAAAAAGAAGAAAGCTTTTTCTACATAGTTTTAGATTGCCAAATATAGAATTTTCCACTAGCATGTTACGTCGAAATTGTATTTCAAAATTTGCACCGGGAAAAGGTTGGATCAGAATATGATATTCATTTGCTTATCATATTCTTTGTCTTCCCAAAACATAGCAAGCAAACCTTCCTCCGCACGGAGAAAAATGGATGTTTAAATGTAGATGTTCAAAGGGTAAGATTGTTCCGCCTAACATGCAGATATTCATGCCAAACATCTACTATCTTTTTGAGATGTTAGGCGTAAAAATATTTTTATGTTAAACTGTAACATATTCAGATGTTAAAATCATCTGAACGCATGCGCATTGCGCATTCGAATTTCACGACTATATTTGACGGCTATATAATTTCGATATTACAATCATGAAATATTACAATTTTTGCACATTTTAAAAGAATCAAAATTAGCTATCCTTAATTAAAATTGTATAACGGCTTTTGTCTGTCTACACGACGGAACAATGTTCTTAAGTTTGAGGTTATATTGACTCGAACACCTTTGAACATTTGACACGTGATTTGACAAAATGTTTGTGAATTTATAATAACATATGAGTTTATGTAACCTCAAATAGATAGAATTTTAAATGCAGATTACATATTATTCGTTCTCAGCTTACTTACCCCGTTTTTATTTTTTATTTTGAATGCAAAATATTAAACATAACCTCAGCTAGACTGAATGTATTATCTGATCGGCATTTTATACCCTGTATCTGTTTTTCGTTCATGTACGAAAATTCAAGTTTAGTTTTAAATTCACAAATAAGTTATCAATTAATTCCTCAAATGCTCAGAAATAAGTAAATTCCTCAAATATTTACAGCCGTTAGTTGACATAAACATACATGTAATATTTCGGATATTTCAGGTTGAACATTTTGGATGTTTCAGAGTAACATCTCACTTTTGAATATCTACAGATCCTAACTTTGAACATCTAGATTGCTGTCCTATAGTTAAACATAAAATATGTTAACCCTGAAGATCTAGATGTTACGTTTAAACATCCATTTTTCTCCGTGCGTCTTCTCTCGTGGGTACCAGAATCTTTGGGCATTTCAAAAGCGATTTATATTTGTCATAATATGACACATATAATAATACCATTAACCTGTACACTAATTTTTTTTTAAATGAATATCATATTCTGATCCAACCTTTTCCCGGTGCAAATTTTGAAATACAATTTTGACATAACATGCTAGTGGAAAATTCTATATTTGGCAATCTAAAACTATGTAGAAAAAGCTTTCTTCTTTTTCAGGAAATTCGATACATCTTTACTTGTACACCAACTATTTTACCCTCAATTGCACAGGAAGCAATTCATTTAGAATAACTTGTGTCAAATAGAGTGCAATAAAATGTGTCAACTTTGAACGGCTCTAATTGCGGTAATATTAGAGCTAGAGCAAAGTTTTTTTTTTGGTTTTGCAGATAATTTGACCTGCTTTTATTTATTATCAATAAATTTTCATGTAGAACCTACAGAGAAAAAGATATTTCACAAAAACTAAAATTTTCGAAAAAAATTTCACTGAAAAATCCCTTTTACAGGCCATATCTTCTAAACTATTAGTGTTACGATATTGTTTTTTTTTTAGTTTTTTTAGGAATTTTGTCTACTTTCTTTTTTAATCATAGACTCAAGTTGTACGACGTACCCGTGACGAGAAATTTTCAAAAATCTATTTTTTTTTTCACTTTTCCAACATTTTAAAAGCGTTCCGAAGGTCACTCGATATTGAGCATTTAGCAGTTTTTTTTGGTCACCAAATTACAGGGTTTAGGCCAAAAAAATATCACATATGACTTTTTCTCCAAGAAATATACATGATAAATGGTCTATAAACTGTCAAAAAATGAGTTATTTTAAAAAGGACCCTAACGATTTTTTTAATTTTAGGCTTAAAATAGTCGGAAGTCATCTCCAAAATGAAATTTCGAGGCAACTTGGACAGGCAAAGTTCATTTCAGTGAAAATTGGTTCAAGCTAGGCGTGCTGCGCGTAGCTCGAAGATCAGCGCCGAGCATGTAGAATGGAACATTTTTCTACGACTTTATATGTAATTGAGTAAGGAATTTGTTTTCTCTTTACAATTATTATTTTCTTGAAGTTTCAGTTCAGTTCAAGTCGTGGTGGGAGGTTCCATTTTGCGAGTGTGAACGAGTCTCGTGTTGAATTCTGTCTGTTTGCCATTGTGTAGATTAAGGTGTGGCGGACTGATTATCATCCCAATATTTATACATTCTCTCATAAGGTCTGCAATTTCTGACTCACTTTTGTGATCCCTATTTTATTCTCGGCTTTTTCCTCCACTCATCGAGTGGAGGTTTTCTATGCCATAGAATTATTTTCTTTCCTTTGCAAGTAAAATTTGGCTGTAGTTATTTGAACCCCAATACGCTCCACTAGCAATTAAGTGCCTGATCAACGATCAAACAGTTTTGGTGCCCCAGGTGAGGAGTGGAGTATGTTGGGCTTTAGTGATTAATTGGCAATTTGCTGTTATTGTAGCCATCAGAAGTCATGCACTGGAAGGAGGTGGTACTTAATTTGAGCATTCTTTGGTGGAATGGTGAACAAATAAAAGGGGTATTTTACAAGAGGCCGGTTGGCTTATTATCGTTTATTTTTGACATACAGTTTTGGTGGGAGCGATTTTTGGGTTTTCATTCAAGTCTGGTCCCTCTATCCACCTGTGACCTGCAGCTAGTTTTGTGGGTGAGGATAATAAAGATGGAGCTATGGCACCTGTCTCTTTGAAAAAACTAACGGCCCCGCAGGGTTCGCGATCAGCGAAGATCAATCGGATGCACACGCGTTTTGGAGAAACTGCTTCTCAAACTCTGACTTGTCATATTATTGAAAGGCGATTCAGTATGCTTCATAAAATTTGGGACGAGGCTCGCGCGACCAATGCTGAAATTATTGTTCATGAACAAGCCGCTGCAGATCCGTATATGACCGATGATGTTTTTGGTCAGATGAAAACGCGTTATGAAAACGCTCAGAGTGACCTGTTGCGGATGTCAAGCCGTATCGAAGCGTCCTCATCGCGCGCTGGTGGACGTTTATTTAGACAAGCAGATGAGGACGTGTCGGATTCAGACCTTGGACCTGCCAAGCTTCTAAAATTGGACTTACCAACCTTTTCCGGCCGATACGAGGACTGGGAGGATTTCTGTGACCTCTTGACGTACCTTGTTCATGATGCACCGCGATTAGAAATGTCAACAACAAACGCGAATTACGGATCTCCCACACATTAAAAGCGAATCCGCGGTCGAATTGCACAGCGCATTGATTGATCTTGGTATGAAGGATCGCCAAATCGTTGCAACGGCGGCCGCACCTGCAGCGGAGCCTTCTCCGATGCAATGTTTCCCAAAACTCAGTGAATTCGTTGAGCTTTCTGAGCAGCGGTCTCAAGCACTTGGTATGATTGCTGCCGAGATCAAAGATAATGAAGGTCCAGCATACAATTCAGGATCTTATGTCAAATTAAATAGATCTTTGAAACGGGCATTTCATGCTAGCACTGGCTCAGATGTAATAAATCCCCGCGCATCTGCTCAGAAATGTTCACTCTGTTCCGAAGACCATTATATCGGAAATTGCTGAAACAATCCGAAACAATCACCACTCGTCATTACACATCACTCGCACTGGACAGACAACGAACTTTAAAAAAAAAAAGAAGTGTCTGGCCACGCGAGTGAACAGAAAAAACCTGCTCCCTCAACCAATGTATCCGCGTTGACTTCAAGTTTTTCTGACACATGACAACTGGTATTTCTCGCGACAGCCCAGATTATGCTGATAGGTTCTACGGGTACCCAGATTCGTTTTCGCGCACTAGTCGATCAAGGCTCCGAGGCCTCCTTTGTTAAAGAATCTACCGTGCAGTTACTCCAGTTACGCAAAACCCGCGTAAATATACCATTAACGGGAATGAGTGCGTCACTCGCCGGTACAGCACGTGCTATTGTGAATCTTTCACTGCGCTTAATTAGAAATCCCTTATTTCATCTTGAGACTAAGGCCTTGGTCCTTCATCGCCTCACATTAAACCTCCCCTCATAGCTGAGTACTGACTTCGACTTAAGCCAGTTTGGTGATCTTTGTTTATCGGATCCTCACTTCTACAACCCCGAGTCAGTCGATTTCGTCTTGGAGTCCGATGTGTATTGTCGCATACTGCAACCTGGCTTGCGCCATTTCCCACCTTCACCGTTGGTCGCCCAGGATACTGCTTTGGGGTGGATTGTTTTGGATCGACTCACTCCGCCCTGCTATGGCGGGCGGAGCCCCCATCACGAGCCTCTCTCACGGCTTGCCATTGTGTCCATGATAATTACCTGCAGGAGGCTTTGCAGCGTTTTTGGACGCTGGAAGAATTTTCTAATATAATAGTCCCTAAATGAAATCTGAGGATGAGACCTGCGAGCGGCTGTTTCATGATCCTCATGTCCGCGCTCCCGATGAACGATATATCATTCGGCTCCCGTTGCGATCGGAGCCTTTGATGGCCTATGCTGAGACCCGACGAATGGCCCCGAGTTCGCTTTCCACGACACACCGTCGCTTTGCCCGGGACAGTCGCCTAGCGGACTCATATCGTGAATTTATGAAAGTTTATGAGGAGTTGGGACATATGGAAAGAGTTCCTGTTTCTCAAACAGGCCATCCACGAGCGTGGTATATACCGCATCATGCGGTAATGCAGTCTATCCCGCAACAGCTGAATCTTCGTGTTGTCTTCGACGCCTCACGACGGACCGCAGAACAGCAACGTGTAAATAAATTTTTAATGCCGAGGCCTGCTCTTCAGGGCGCTATCTCTCTGATACTTTTAAATTGGGGCAGATATTGCTTCGTTTTCACAGCGGACTTCATTAAGATGTTTCGCCCAATCCGCGTTCGAACTAAGGATCAGGATCTGCAGAGAATTCTTTGGGCTCCTGTCCCTGCGGATCCGCCCGTAGATTATCGTTTTATTACGGTCACTAATGGGATCGCATGTGCCCCATACTTGGCAATTCGCATACTAGGCCAGCTGGCAAACCTGAGAATCCAGCTTGATGACGGCCGTCACCGGGTGTCGCTTCTTGTGGCTAAAACTGAGCCCTGTCAAGACAATAAGCATGCCGAATCTCGAAATGAGCGCAGCTGCTCTGCTTGTGAGACTTGTCGGTCACATTCAGGAGCTGCCCTTCTTTAAAGATCTACCTGTCTTCGCTTGGTCTGACAGCCAAGTAGTACTGGCGTGGTTACGCAAGCACCCATGCTATTGCAAAACCTTTGTTGCTAACCGCGTGTCCTTCATCCAAACCGAGCTGCCCTCGGCTGACTGGAGGCATGTGTCTTCCAAGGAAAGTCCGGCTGATCTCGCCACTTGTGGAATGAGGCCTGATGAATTTAAACGTATTGAAAAATAGTAGCATGGACCACAATGGCTCTCATTGCCCGCGGGAAATTGGCCAGATAGGCCGGATGCCTTGCGAATAATGCACGTGCGAGAGCAGATCCCTGAACCGGAATTACTGACACGGTTCTCGACACTAACGCGGCTGATCCGCATAGCGGCATGGTGCCGCCGCCCCATGGTAAATCTTCGCAGACAAAGAGGGGGGGAAATGCCTAATTTGTTATTTCTGACTTCTTCAGAGATTTCTGACGCTCGCACAGCGATCATTCGAGTGTCTCAGGCGGGCGCCTTTCACGCGGAACTTGCGCTTCCGACCACGAATGGGTCTTTACCAAAACTAAATCCGCTCCGAAAATAGAATCCTTACGTGGACACGACGGATGGACTGTTGCGCTTTGGCGATCGCCTGTCACACTTCACCCTTTCTCGCAAATCTATCTCTATCTTCTCTCCATGGGAGACACACGTTAACATTAAGTACTTCACTTCAATCGGTATGGATTCTAGGTAGAACACGTTCAGTCAAAACTGAAATTCGAAACTGTATAATCTGTCAACGCGTAAAGCCCCGCCTGGCGTCACAATTAATGGGAGATCTTCCAGCTGATCGAGTAACTCCAGCGCGGCCGTTCACTTCTTCGCGTCTGGACTACGCTGGGCCTATCGAGATACGTACGAGAAAGAGCCGCGGCCATCCCTCTTACAAGGGATATATTGCCCTTTTTGTTTGTTTCGCAACACATGCAGTTCATCTGGAAGTTGTAAGTGACTTGACCACGGCTACGTTTCTGGCCGCATATCGTTGGATTGTTGGTCGTCGTGGTGAGTGCTGCAAGTTGTACAGCGACAATGGCACAACCTGACCCGGCGCCTTTGACCAGGCTACCGGGCGCGTCCTCGGGTTGCAGATAGGGGGGCCCTGTACCGATGGTTTCTGCTGAATACAGTTACGCAACTCAATAAGCAGTCGCGGACAATGGTCCAGGGGTAGTCCCGAAGGAAAAACCCCCAAGTCAAGGCCTTAACAACCGTGCCGAAGACTGCATGGCACCAGGGGTGCGGTGTCTTAAACGGTGTCTCTAGGATACCAGATCGTCTTCTAGAATATTTATACCTTACCACCGCATGCGGGGCTCTGCGGGGGTGGACCTTTATTTCCCTAGCTACTCGTGGGAGCAGCATACAGACGAACCAACAAAATTTAAACCGGAGTGTGTGGGAGGAGTTGGAAGGCGAATTGGACGTGGTGGAGGGTTTTGACATCAGTCAGAAGACTGATGCCAAACAACTCCTAATGATTGCGGAAGATCACATCAAGGAGAGCCAGAGGCTCATTCAGGATTTGAAGGGGGTCTTAGGAACTATGCAGGACTTTTGCTCCACGAAGAGGAACACCATCTAAGAAGAAGGAGACGAAGAGAAAAGCTCGACCTGAGGCGATCTTGATAAAACCAGCTGACGGCTCAAGCTATGCGGAGGTCCTCAGGAACATCAAGCAAAAGGTGAAGCCGGACACCCTTGGTATAAAAATCAGGAGTGTCAGGCAGACCTGGAAAGGAGAGGTTCTTGTGGAAGTCGGGTCTGCTGCGGATGGCAGATCTAGGCTGTCCGCGGCCATCAAGGAGGCGGTAGGTAATGGGCGAACCGTGCGTGAGCTCGTTCCCCGCATCAAAGTCGAGGTCCTGGAAATCGACTCGATCACAGACGAAGAAGAGGTGGAGGCTGCGGTCTGAAACCACTTCGTAGAAGCAGCAGCCGGAGAAATTGAGGTGAGTTTGATGAAGAAGGCCTTCAGAGGTAATCTGGAGGCCTACGTCGAGATTAGGGAGGAACTCGCGTCAAGGCTTCTCCGCACGGGACACCTCAAAGTGGGGTGGGTGTCCTGTCGCGTGCGGAAAAAGATGGAGAGCGTAAAGTGCTACCGCTGCTTAGGCTTTGGCCATATAGCAGTGGACTGCAGGGGTTCCGATAGGACCAAGCTGTGCTGCAGGTGCGGAAAAGAGGGGCAAAAAACTGCGGGGTGCGAAAGTACACCGCAGTGCTACCTCTGCGCCGCTGAAGAAGTGAAAACCCAGACCGACCATCTGCCTGGTACAATGCGGTGTACGTCGTTCAGGGAGGCCGCCTCTGTGAAGTAGCTAGATGAACGACGCAAATGGCTGATTGCACACAACCAAGATGCCGAAGGCCGACGAGCCCGTTGTGCGGTACCACCGCACTGCTGAGGACGATGCGTGCATCTTGGTTGGATGCGGAGAGTTGAAATGCCAAGCTGGCTGAGTAAGATTGAAGTCGAAGCACGCCTTAGTCGCCTTACCCCCATGTCCTTGAAGTAATGCGATAAGTGGTTCCGAGGACATGGGTTGGCGGGAAAAGAAGGTGAGTTTAGTGGGTATTACCGTTTTTTAGGTCGAGTCCCACACACAGTGCGTAAATGCATTCTCACCTCCTCTATAAAAAAAAAAAAAAAAAATGGCACAGCCTTCCATGAGCCGCCCGAGAACTCAAGAGGATGTTTAACGCTTCTTCTGAATTTTATTAGGAGGTTGCAAATATTTCTGCTAACAACGGGACTGACTGGATCTTCATCCCCTCGAACTCGCCTCATTGTGGCGGTCTATGGGAAGCTGGTGTTAAATCCACTGAACAACACCTAAAAAGAGTCATTGGAGATCATACACTCAATTTTGAAGAGCTATCAACTTTGCTGGTGGAAATAGAAGCTTGCTCTTAGACAAAAGACCTCGCTGACCTTGCGGTTTCAATCCCGGCTCAGGTTTTGATTGGAAGCAATATGAGTCTCCTTCCTGACGCTGGAATTCCCGAAATACCTGAGAACCGCGTGAGTCGTTTCCAACTTCTTCAACGTCCCTGACAACTTTTGGAAACGCTGGTTCATCCTGGCCCTGACAATATTGTAAGGGTGGCTACAGTAAAAACTGTCACTAATACACTACGTCGTCACATCGCGAATCTCTGTCCTCTCTCTCTCTCTACCATCACCAAGTGCTGCGTCTTCATGGACTTCAATCTGTAGTTTTTGTTTTCGTCCTGCGGACAAAGGCGGGCGGCTTGTTTGGCTTCTTCTTACCGTCATCTGAAATTGTGGAGAGTTAAACTTAGTTTATTCTTCTCTTCACTCTATTCATTTTCGGAAAAGGGGCTGCACCTAAAATAAAACTGTAAGCTCTGCGCGTAGCTCGAAGGTCAGCGCCGAGCAGATAGAATGGAACCTTTTCCCATGACTTTATATGTAATTGAGTAAGGAATTTATTTTAAACTATAATTATTATTTTCTTAAAGGTTCAGTTCAGTTCAAGTTGAGCCTTCGTCGTAAGAGGTTCCATTTGGCGAGTGTGAACGAGTCTCGTGTTGGATTCTGTCTGTTTGCCATTGTGTGGATTAAGGTGTGGCGGACTAGTTTTCATCCCAATATTTATACATTCTTTCATAAGGTCTGTAATCTCTGACTGACTTTTGTGATCGCTATTGGATTCTCGGCTTTTTCCTCCATGCCATAGAATGCCATTTTTATGCCATAGAATAAACTCTTTCATTTGCAAGTGAATTTTGGCTGTGGTTATTTGAACCCCACGACGCTCCACTAGCAATCAAGTGCCTGATCAACGCTCAAACAGGTCCATTTTGTGAAGTTTTTTAAAAGAATAGATACTACTTGTTTTGATTGTTCAATGTTAAAAGATGCCACGTGAAAATCGAGCGGAAACATAGAATGAAGTCGCAGATTATTAGAGTTAATGATCAGAGCTTTATGTGGCATATTCATACATAGAAGTCAAAGTTTGAAGTTTATTGAATTATATATATTTATTTTTGACACAAGAAGTCGTGCTTTCTTTATTATTCATAAGTTTTTATGACTTTCTACTTTGATTCGTGAATTTTTGTATGTATTTACCCAAAAAAATAGTGTAAATTGGGAGTTATTAAAAAGCCTATAAAATACATTTACATTCGAGAATCTTTATGTGTTTTCGCAAACTGATACAGTTGAAAGCTGTAAATTTTTACATGTTTACTGTAGGTTAGTTTCTCCTAATCACTTTCATCTAGAGAAGATATTTTATAATTTATAGAACTTACGCTTCATTGCAGTCACTCGATGGAGGTCCAGTTTCTTTGGGGGAGGTATATTTTTGTCCTTGTTTGAATTAGACTGCGCCCCTCTCAAAGATGTAGTGGCAAGTTCTGCCTTGGTAAAAACAATGAAAGTCAATTCTCCCACATACCTAGCCATGCAAGATCCATTGCATTGATCCACTGCTACGCGGCTGCACAATTTTGGTCCAAATCGAATGAACTCATTCTTACTGTCTTTCTTGGAATTTAGAGAATCAAAGGTATTCTCGTCCTTTAAATCATGAATATCTAATGTTATGAAACATCTTATACTACAACGATCAATTAGAAGGTGATAGACTCAAAAACTTACGAAATTCGCAAATCCTCTTCAGTTGACGAGCGTCGATCATTGGCCCTACGATCCTATGAACAAGAAACATTCAATTCCAGAAATATTTACTTATTAGGCGAACTAACACATCTTGTGGAAAGTAGCAACCTACCAAACTTTGCGAAAAATTTTTTCCTACATTCCCGTTATTGTGCTACAAGGAATAAATATCTGATTTGAGCAAAATTTTAATGTTGAGATGCCCACTAAATGAGAGCAAAAAACGTACATTTCAAAACATAACTACAAACTTACACGGTAAAAGCGTTAATGTACTCTCTAAATTTTAATCAGTGATACATCATTGATCTTAAGTGAAAATTCTTACTGATTTCAACCAGTGTCCCATTTCTAGCTACTTGTATCAGATTGCGTTGTGAATCAGTGAAACATCTTACTTATTCAATTCAATTACCCATTTCTTACGGACTCATATTTAGAGAGTAAAGACATAATACTTACCAATCCTGGAGATATGTGCAGTTCGTGCGGACTATTCTCATTCATAGAAAAGGTATGTGTGTCGAAGTGTGACTGTCCACTTACAGGATAAAAATAATAATGTAAACATATAATACTCACTAATTCTAGAGACGTATGCATTTGTTTCTCCAATGGAGAAATCGTTTGCAAAAATTCGGAATGTTCGTCGAATGCCTTCTCTACTTCGGTGTCCGTGTCATAATTATTATATGCACTCGAATCTTCAACGCCAATCGTTTCTTTTTGTGGCTGCAAGTAAGTCAGTTTTGATCTAAGTTCAACAGTCAAGCTTGTCAAAAAGTCAAGAAGTATAAAAACTTTTGCAGGATGCCCATTCAAATTTAAAAAAAATGCAGCCTATTTTCCGGATTTCCCGGTAAACAATTACATTCTTTCCGTTACAACAACTAAACGGTTGAACTTTCAGGCACAATATGAATTTTCAACAAAAAAGTTGAACTTTTATCCGAATAATTGTATTTTTAAACTACGAAGACTAATGTTCAACTCAGTGATTGAATTTAAAAAAAAAAGCAAACATAAAAATTCACCCGAAAACACTTGCATTTTTCATTAAAAGTTGAATTTTCAAACCAAAAATACGAATCATTTTGAAGTCAGTAAAATTTCCAGGAAAAAGTTGAATTTCTATCCAAATAGTTGAATTTTTAAAGTATGAAGGCTGAACTTTAACACGACGAAAATTTTTTCCACAAAATAGTACAATTTTCGACCAAAAACGATTACTCTTCTACCAAAGAAATAATTTTCAACAAAGCAGTTGAATGTTCGACAAAAAAGATTACTTTACCAAAAAGATTACTTTAAAAAAAATCAACTTTCAACAAGAAACGATAATTTTTCAAAGTAAACGGACGAATTTTCTACGAAAATAAGAATTTTCAATCTGAGAGGTCGACTTTTTCTATCCAAAAAGTTAATGTTTAGCAAAAGATAAATTATGGACTAAAAATACAATAGGAGACTTAAACATTTTTAAAAATTAATCATTAACAAAAAAAAAGACTTTTCCACGAAAAGATGAATCCTCAATCTGAAAGGGGGTATTTTAGATTCAAAAAGACTGATGCTCAACAAAACAGTTGGTTTTTCTGAACCATGAATATAGTAACAGAATTTTTAATTGAACAAAAAAACCAAATTTCCAACAAGACGAATTTGCAACCAGAAAAATTACTTTTCTAAAAAAAAAAGAATTCTCAATATAAAAAATCGAATTTCTTTTTAAAAAGAATAATATTTAAGAAAACAGTTTAATTTGTAGCCACAAGATATAACTTTTTAACACAATCTTTGAAATTTTAACACTATAATTAAATTTTCAACCAGAAGAGATAAATTCTAGATCAAAAATATAATAGCAGACTTTTTAATTTCAAAAAATCAACTTTTAACAAGTAAGGATAAATTTTCAAACTAAACGGACGAATGGTCTCTCCTGAAAAACTAATGTTCAACAAAACAGTTAAATTTGTAACCAAAAGAAATGACTTCCTAACAAAGTTATTTATGTTTCAACAATGTAACTGAATGTTTAACCAAATAGTAGAGGTTTTGACCAAAAGAGATGAATTCTAGATCGGAAATATAATAGTAGACTTTTTAATTTGAAAAAAACAACTTTTAACAAGTAACGATAAATTTGTAAACTAAACGGACGAATTTTCTATCTGAAAAGACTAATGTTCAATAAAACAGTTGAATTTTCAACCAAAAGAGATGACTTTGTAACGAACTGTTTGAAATTTCGACAATATCAATAAATTTTCAAGCAAATAGTACTGATACGTCAACAAAAATTAGGTTGCAAACAGAATATATTAAGATTTTAATAAGAGAAGGGACGGGGGCAGAGAGATGGGGAGAGGGGGGGGGGGAGAGTGAGGGGGGAATGTGCATAAAATGTAAGCGTAGAATGAAGAAAAATTAAAAATCTACCTTGTTCCTTTTTCCTGCCTTCTCGGTATTTTCAGTCACAAAATCTGTAAATTGTTTCTTGTGGCGTAGGTTTCTCTTACTTCTAGTGGGTTCCAGCACGTTGTAAGTTTCAAGATTATTTTGTTTGATAATAATTTCCTAAAGGTCTACAAAAATGTATATGTTGAAACTTCATGTTACAAATTCATTTCAGTTCTACAAAGTAGGATAACGTTTCTCAGGAAAGTTTCCGAAAATTCAAAAATCCATTGAGATTTTTTTTCAATGTTTCAATAGAATTTTTGAAGATTGAAAGGAAAATGGTAAAACATCAAAAAATGATGAATGACTTTTTTCATATCAGGCGGTCTGGGGTTCGATCCCTGAGCAGGGTAACAATGGAAAATTGTCTATGTTACTTCTACCGGGGCTTTGGTGGTTCGGAACCCACCTTAAAATGCAGGTCTCCTTAGAAAAAGCTAGTATCGTACCAAGGTGGGGGTCCATGTCGAGGGGACTAGCCTTGGAGGTCGAACCCGATTCTGTGAAGACTCGAAAATGAGTCAGCGTTCTTCTTGCGCTTGTGGGCTCCTACAGGGGACACCACGCTCGATGGTCGCTGGCCCATTTCGAATAATGAATACACACACACACACATACACTTACATAACACACCAGGCCTGTGCTTCGAATCTGTGCATCTACCTGATGACCTCAGAGGGATCGCTCCGTACACCCTAGCCTGCTAGGGAGGCTGCTGAATGGCAGAGTGGTTGAGGATCACTTTGCCTGATCAACAAAGGAGGACGTCATTTACTGTGCGATAGGTATGCCTGGCACCTGAGAGGTATAATCTCAGAACGTTGATAACAACGAAAACCCACCGAGATCCAAAAACACTCGGCGAAGGATGGCCGGATGCGGAGTGCTGCCTTGAGATTAAACACGGGTATGGCACAATAGGCTTCATAGCTTGAGCGTCAGGGGTAGGGACCTCACGCCCCCCGCCTACATTACAACTAACTAACTATTTTCATATCACCTGATTATGAAAATGATAGTGAAAATAGGTGCGAATTCCTCACGAGACATTGAATAGGGATAGGGATGTGACCTACAATATTTCTGTAGCCAGTCACAGGGGTGTCTCCCCTCCCCCCACCAGAATTTGTAATAAGGGAGCGATGTGACCTACATTATTTTTGTGACTAGTCACAGCCCCCCCCCCGAGATGTTAGAAAGGGGTGGGGTGGACATATAAAATATTTGTTTCCCAGAAAACTGTACATTACATAAAAGGTGTATCTTCAAAAGATCTACAACTACTATTTGAATATTTTTTGTAATTTTTTATTATTTACTGAAATAAAAAGGAAAAACCTGACATTCTTATAGGTTCTTGTGGGTTTGACCTTGAAATCAAATGTGCGCCTATTTTCGCTATCATATTCATAATCAGCACCTGAAAATGCATAGGTATACGGAGTTTCAAATTAATCGATGGTACACCAGACCCTATTTAGAGGAACAATCTCGGGAGTTGCCTGAAAATAGCCTTGTTCATAAAGCGCATACATCGAAACGTAAACAGTCATGGCCGCCTGAACCGTTTCCATAATATTGCGCAATCTACTTGACTGAGTAGTAGTGCATTGCGCCCCTTCAGAGGCAGATTCGCAACTGTCTCTCGCCCTGCCCCCTAAGAAACTGCGGGGACCAGCATTTCTAGGAATTCATAAAACGCGCGCGATCGCGCGTTCCTCTAAATAGAGTCTGATGTATTCGCTTTTCGGTACAAATACCCAAAATAGTGTCTGGGAGCTATTCGTACCGAAATTCCGGTACAAAAAGCCAAAGTCATAATTCGGAGATATTTGTACCGAAATTTCGGTACACCTCGATACTTTCTAAATCTGATGATTTTTGTCTAAAAATACAGATCTGAGGCGAAAAACAACAACATAATCTGAATTTGTTGCAAAATTGTAAATATATTTTTTTAAATCAAACTTTTTATTTGAAATATGAATAATTTTCAACGAAAAACAATAACAAAACATAACAGGCAATTGTTCAGCATTGTAAATTTTCTTCAAATTTTAATAATTTTTGTTTTAGAATGCCAGTTTTTGGTGTAAATTTCTAAGGCAACCTAAAATTGTTCAAAAATTTTGAAACTTTGAAATCTAATTTCTAAAAAGGTGGAGTGATAAAAAAATTTTAATCTTTAACATATGTGCAATAGTAGATAATATAGATAATATATATATATATATATATATATATATATATATCTAATAGTAGATAATATACAATAGATACAATAGTTGGTGAAGGCTCCGAGATCGCCGGAGATGCTGCATGAGCTTCTTCCGCGACACGAGGGGATTCCGAAGACAAGGTGCCTTGTGTGCAGATAATCTCACTAGGCGAAGGCAAATTACTGCTCGGCGGCACTCGCAGAGCCCAAGGACGGGGCAGCGAGTTAAAACTATCAACTTCCCAGGGGGCACAAAACCATGAACATCCCAAGAACGTTTTTGGAACGTTCCTAGGACGTCCCATGTCAGCCCAATCAACGTTTCGAAGACGTCCAATGTCCTAAAGATGTCCTAAAGACGTCTCAAAGACATAGGACGTTCTAGGGACATCTTTCATACTGACATTGGACGTCTCAAGAGCATCCCTAGGATGTCCAAAAAGCATTTTCCAAAAGACGTTTTAAGGATGTCCCGAAGACGTCTCTAGGACATCCTTCAATTTTTTGCCCACTGGGTTACACGGGGGCACTGCTTGGTTGTCCCGACGATCCGCGACGCGTCAAAATTACCTGATGGGAATACGTGACGAGGCTCACTGATGAACCCCGTTACCTTCAAAAAGAGTGTCACCGACCGATTAATAGCGGGTCTCCGTTGACGCGGATCCCTTGTTCCTTGCCCACCCCTCCGAAAGTCTAAAAGCTGCCATCCGGTACCCTGAACCACGCGTGTGCCTCTGGATCATAAGCAGCTACCCTGGCGGCCTCCCGTTCCGCGATCCGTCGTGCTTCGGCGGCTTGTCCTGCTCGCTCATCCGCTGCTTGCTGGGCCTCAGCGACCCGACGCGTCCGTCTTTCTGCTTGTCTCTAGGCCTAGGTGACCCGACGCACCCCTTCTTCCGGAGTTTCCCTAGCCTGACGATTCCAAGTCCGTTGATTTTAAGGCATTCGTTTTCCGCCCTCTGATATCAAGAGCTTTGTTGCTTTCAACGTACACTATACAACTAACTGTTACAATACAACGTTAACGACGACGACCCGGAAACACTACGTTCGCGAACGTGTGAGACTCACGTTGTATATTGGTTTGACTCCTTAAAAGAACCTGATAATAAAAAAAACCTAATAATGAGAGGGCCTAACCTCATGCGGTTAGTCTCGCCAATATTGGAAGAACTTCAATCTACTGCCCAGAGGACCAGCGCTAAAGGCAAAATCTCGTAGACGGTAGAAGGAAGCGAAGCACTCACGACACAATGCGAGAATTGAACCGTTGCCCAGAGGACCAGCGCTCAAGTCCAATCTCTTAGACAACGGTAAACGACGAACTAACACGGCACACGTCACGGCAAATTTGTTTAAAGGAGAGTTTTCAATTAGAACGACTGTTCGGGTTGTTTAATTCAATAACCATTGTTTATAATATTAATTTAATTGTTAAAAATGATCAAATACAACCCAAATAGTCGTTTCAACTATATCTGAAAAAGAAATATTCTCCAATTAATTTTTAACCTAATTACATATCTTTTAAAATGCTTTTATAACTCACGGGCCTAATTTACCAATCTCTAAAAGTTTCATCGATATATATGGGTATATATAAACTTATAGGAAGCGCGCATGGGAGTGAGAGAGACAGACTCGGCGTACGCGACTAGGCGAGGATCCGGCCGGTTACCGAAGCGTAACATGGAGAAAAACCGTGACCAAGCGCGTTTTGGGAAATTTTCCGGCCAATACCAGCGGCCTGGAAAGGGACAGAAGGGAGTTGAGACAAAAGACATGAATCACAGATGGTGAGCAAACTCGTCGTTTCAAAACTCCGTGAAATCGACACTTAATCTCACAGCCCTTTCACTTTAATTTTCTTTCGAAAATTCAAGTGAGGGGCCATGCAGATGTGTTCTGATATTACGAGGTTCTCAACTTGGAATGTGGCCTATAAAGATTTGTTGTAATTGCTTCAAATTTGTAATTATGTTTGAATCTTTATAAAACTTCTAACACTTCTGCATGTCTCTAGGGATACATTTGTTTTTCGAACAGTATTAAAAATTCTTAAAAATTGAAAAAAGCATCTTTATCTTACAGTTCCTTTCTTGATATAACAATATTTTTTACCAGCAATGAAATCAATATAATTATGCAATTAGCAAAGCGAGTGTAAGGGTGAAAGGGAAACTGAGTACTGGCTCTATATTATGCAAGGTGTTAGGCAAGGATGAGTTACGTCCTGATGACTTTTTACTATATTCATGGACAACTGTCTGAGAATGGCCCTCTTTGACGATGAAGGTGTGCATCTCGGAACAGTTGGGATGCGTGGATCAGCGTTTGGAGATGATAAGGTTTTTATGGCAGATTCAATCGAAGACTTGCAAAGGATTTCGAGCGATCTGAATACTAGTATGAAGAACATGGATGGCTAGGACGGGAAAATATTCATCAAATCTTTCCCGCTCATAGAAGTTTGTTTTACTGCGTGGGTGGGTTCAGGTGGTTGTTAGAATGACAATCCATAGCCTAAAAAACACCTAAAAAAATCAGAGGAGCAATAACTGTGATTTTTCCAAGAAGGTATCATTTTTCGAAAGGATATTGTTAAAAATGTATGCTCGTTATAACATTGGAAAAATTCATTATATATAAATTATTAAGAATTCGACTTGTCTCGTCCTTTGTCACTGCACTGGTTATTATTCTTGAAAATCCAAAGGTCGACTCATTGTTCTGCTTAGGCAGGTGCCTGAAAGGTTGCCAAGTAATTGCCATGAACGAACTACCTCGTTCGATAGTGGGAGGAGCGAGACTAGTGCGCGGCTTTTCATGAGTTGTCAAGCCAATTATCAATGCGAATGTTCGTCAGTGTTTGGTGCTACGATTACCTTCGGATGCAGATACGGGTGGTCTTCAGTGTTTGGTTCTACTCTCATCGTTGAAGTGTTTGGTGCTACGATTGCCTTTGGAGGCAGACACAAGTGTACAATAGTGATTGGTTCTACTGTTGCCATTGGAGGCAGATACAAGTGTTCTACAGTGCTTGGTTCTATTATTGCCTTTGGAGGCGAACTGCCTACTCTCGTGCTATTTGTGGAGGCAGATGCTCACGCTTCCTTGATCTTTGGATGCAGCTGCTCACGCTTCCTTGAGCTTTGGATGCAGCTGCTCACGCTTCCTTGAGCTTTGGAGGCAATGGGTCTGCTTTATCGGTGAGTGAGTTTTGAAGGCCCGTGCCTGGTGGTGTTGGCTTGGTTCTCCCACGAAGGCTCGTGCCTTGTGGTGTCGGTATTGGTTCTCCCGCGAAGGCCCGTGCCTGTGGTGTTGCCTTGGTTCAGCCGCGAAGGCCCGTGCCTTGTTGGTGTTGTCTTGGTTCACCCGCGAAGGCCTACTTCTGGCGTGGGTGTCTAGCGGGCCCGTTTTGGATTGAGTTCTTCCAGGTGCTGAGGTGTGTTCGGCTGCTGCATCGGCTGGCGTGGTGGTTCTGGTTTCCCTGGATGCTTTCTTGCCGTGCTGTCCTGTCGGCTGGCCTGGCCTGTTCCTGGTGGAGGTTCCAGTTGCCTACTTTCTTTGGAGAGCCAACGGAGCTGCTTCTTCGAGGGATGGATGTGTCGAATCACGAATGTCTCAAGGACCGACAGAGAGCTGGCCTTCTCGTTAGCACTGGACATTATAACATTATTTCGATTCTTATTTGAACTGGAATGCTGTATTGTTTTCATTGTTGATCAAGAAGAAAATATAAACTTTTATTTTAATTCAATGTCCACGGACGCTTTCATTGGGTTGCCCCTGCCCACCTCTCTTGGCTTTTAACAGATTTAAAGGGAAAGCATTGCCCGAATCTTTCCAGCTCAATAGAAGTTAGTTCTACTACGTGTATGGGTTGATATGGGGTGTTGGAATGACAATCCATCGCCCGAGAACCACCTCAAAGAATCATAAGAGCAATAACATTGATTTTTCGAAAAAATTGTCATTTTTCCGAAGAGTAAGAAGGGGAAATATTAATTAAATCTTTCCACTTCTATAAAGTTGAGTTCTACTGTGTGGGTGGGTTGTGGGGGTGTTGGAATGACAATCCACAGCCTTAAGACCATCTCAAAAAGTCATAAAAGCACCTGAAAAAATCAGAGAGGTAATAATTTTGAATATTCTCAGAAATCGTTCTTTCTCAGAAGGATAAGAAGAGAAAATATCAACTGAATCTTTCCACCTGTATAGATTGAGTTGGAATGCGTGGGTGGTTTGAGGATAGGGGATGTTAAAATGACAAACCATGGTCTGAGGACCACCTCAAAAAATCAGAGTGCCTATAAAAATGATTATTTGGGAATTTTTCTTCATTTCCGAACAGTAAGATGAATAAATATTCCCTGAATCGTTGAAGCTATATAGAAGTTACTGGTACTCGAAAAAAATACTATGATTTTTGACCGTACCGATTTTTTACGCGTACTAATTATTACTTTTTTTATTTTGTCCGGCGCAACATTAAAAAAAATTCACGTTTACTGAGGAATATTTTTTTATATCTCCAGTCCGTATTGAAAAGTTAAAAATTCAAACATAAAGTTTACGAACTTGTTTTTGAAAAATGTTGAACTTCTACTACAGTCGTGAGTTTGATAACTGATTAAGTAATAAAAATATTTCATTAAAAAATGTGTCCTCACTAAAAAATATTTCCTTCTATCTTCCAGCGCTGCTAAAAAGTGCAAAGTTAAAAAAATTAAAATTTTATGAACTAATTTTTGAAAAATCTTAAACCTCGATCGAAATCATGTGTTCGATAATTTAATCAAATAAAACTACCACTTAATGCGACATGAATTAATAGTAATCAATAAGAAAAGCCAACTATTTTTGGTTGAAAGTTCGTTTTTTTTTTGAAAAGTCTACTATTCAATTTTTGTTAAGAATTAATTTTTTTTTGTTTCAAAATTTATCTCTTTTTATGGAAATTTTATATTTTTTTGTCGAAAATTCAATTTTTCAGTTGAAAAATTATTCTGTTTCGGTTGAAAATATACTTTTTGGTTCAAAATTCAACCATTTTTCAGAAAGTGCGTATTTTCGCCTCAAACATTTAAGAATAGGAAAGAAAATTAACTATTCGTTCGAAAGTTGAATGAGTTTGTTAAAAAATAATTTTTTTAATTGCAAATTTATAATTTGAATGAAAATTGATTTCTTTGGTTTTATTGAAAATTCTTCTTTTTTTGTTAAATTCAACTTTTTTTAAATTGTAATTCAAATTTTTTTGTCATTTCAGCTATTATATATTTTGTTGGAAATGTATCATTTCAGGTTAAAAAACAACTCTTTGGTTGAATGTTGAAGAACATTCTTAAAAATTTATTTTGGTCGTTGAAGATTCATAATTTTAGTTTAAAATTCATATTTTTGATAAAAAATGCAAGTGTTTTGTAGAACATCCGTATTTTTTGTTTAAAAAATCTGCAATTGGATAGAAAATTAAACTATTTTGTTGTAAATTTGTTTTTATCTGAAATCGTAGCTGTTCCATTTTTTTCTTGAAAATTTTTTATTTAAGAGTTAAAAATTCAATAACTATTCAATAGAAAATTCCTCTATTTTGTTAAAAATTCGTATTTTTATTGGAAAATTAATTTTTCCTTGAATTTTCGAAAAACGATATGAATTTTTAACTAAAACTAGAAATCTTGATTCAAGGAAAGATTTTTATTTCAAATCAAAAATAGCTAAATTGAACAAAAACAAGACACAATTGAATTGTCAACTCAGAAGATTAATTTCCAATTTTAAAAACTAGACTTTCTACTAAAAACCCGGATTTCCAACAAAGACATGAATTTTCTACCAAATATTTGAATTTTTCACTCGTGAAGGAATAATTTTCAATGAGAAAAGGGATAGCAACGTGTTTAGATAAAAAACAAACTTACAATTTTTTCAATTTTTTTCAGACCTTATAAATATCTTTTAAAGTTATTTGAATTTTTCTTACAGTTTTTTAAAAATCCTGAAAAACTAAACAAAATTTCCTAAACTCTTACAAATTAGTTTTCGCATGTTTTTGAAACCTTATGCAATTTTTTGAATTACTTTCAAGTTAATGTCTTCAATAAAAAATTATTTTAAATTTTGCTAGGAATCTTAATTAAATCTTTTGTTTCCTTGAAATCTTTCATAATTCTTAAACTTACATATTCTAAACTTACACGGTTTTTTTTACAAATTTATAATCTTGAAAAACTGAAAAATCTTCCTTTAAAATCTTTTACATCCCATTGTCAAATTTCATGTAATTTTCTGAAACATTAAAAAAGAAAAATTGTGTTTATTTTCTAAAATCTTTGGAAATATTTTTTAAAGAAATTTGAATTTTTGCTGAAATACAAAACAATTTTGCAAAACTAAAAAAAAAAATACTAAACACTTACAGATACATTTTCGAAAGTTTTCAAAATCTTTTGGAATCGTTAGAAATACCATTTAAAAATTTTTGCAAGCTTTCTTAACTCTAAAGACTTCAAATTTTTTTTTGAAACCTTCCACAATCTGAATTTGGTTTCAACAAAACCTTATTATCTCATCTTTTACATTTTGCTTTAAATTTGTTGCAATTGCTTCAAATTTGTAATTATGTTTGAATCTTTCTAAAACTTCTAACACTTCTACATGTCTTTTGGGATAAATACTTTTTCGGACAGTTTTAAAAATCCTAAAAAATTCAAAAAAATCATCTCTAATCTTACAGTTCCTCTCTTGATATAACAATATTTTTTACAAGCAATAAAATCAATATAATTATGCAAGTAGCAAAGCGAGTGTAAGGGTAAAAGGGAAACTGAGTACTGGCTCTATATTATGCAAGGTGTTAGGCAAGGATGAGTTATGTCCTAATGAGTTTTTACTATATTCATTGAGAACTGTCTGAGAATGGCCCTCTTCGACGAAGAAGGTGTTCATCTCTGAACAGTGAGGGTGCGTGGGTTAGTGTTTGCAGATAATAAGGTTTTTATGGAAGATTCAATCAAAGACCTGCAAAGGATTTCGAGCGATAGATAAGCGTTTATTTTCCAGCTTGCTGGACTTAAAATATTGACTTGCTTACACTTCCATTTTTTTACAGAATTTTCTTAAAACTAACCCTTAAAAAACTAACATCCACCCATACCTTATCTCTAAGACCGCACGCTCTTATCGCCTTGCCTTCCTCGCTTCGCCTCACCTCGCTCGCATGTCCCTACTTTCTATTCACAAGCTATCCTTCGCCATTCCTTTTCCTCCTTCCCTCTCTTCTTCTCCAGCTTACCCAACACTCCCTTCACCCATCCTACTGCCCTTTTGTCCCCCCTTTCATGCATCAATATTTCCATGATTATCCCACTCCTTCCCACCTATAAGCACTCCTCAAACCAGTGCTCCACTCTTGTATCCGCCTTCCCACACAGTTCACACATCTTCTCCCTTGAGAGCCATAACCTATTAAAACTCTCCATGCACCCACATCTCATCCTCGCTATAAGCTCCTGACTTCCTTGTTTTCCTTTCTCACACAAATACTGCGCTCTCGCCCTTGGCACAATCCACACATAGTTCCCGTTAAACATTGACTTTCTTATTCTCTCTTCCCATGCTGTCTTCTCTCTCTCCATGCCGTTTTTTTAACAACTCATATACCTTCCTTCCTTCCTCGTGCATCCTTCTCGCTTCATCCATCTGCAGTCCATTCGTTCTAAAATACCTCTCCCTTCCAACCTTCATCTTCCCACCCCCTCTCCTGTTCTCCTTCTCCCACCAACACCCCCTAACTAGCTTACTTCCCCCCACTTCCAAAAATTTATCCTCATATTTGCACGCCGGACTCCCCGCTAAAATCCCTACACTTATTCTCCCGTCTCCCTCCTGACAATATAATTAAGCGTGTTTCTTGCCAACCCCAGTGTGCACTTTATATACATCTCCTGTGTCCTATTTACCTCTTCACTTTCCTCCCACCCCCACACCTCTACTCCATATAATAGCACACTCATCACTAGTGAGTTAAACGATTTCATTCTTCTTCCAAAATCATATGCGAATAACTTTATTCCCAACCCCCACACCTGCCTCATCGCCACATTTGCCCTCCTCACTTTCTCTTTTATGTGACCATACACTCCCCCATTCCACTGAAACAAGAAGCCCAGGTACATAAACTCTTTCACCTCCTGCCCCACCTTTCCCTTCCACTCCCCTCCCTTATCCCTTCCACCTTCTTTTCTGAACACCATAACCTTGGACTTTTCTGCATTCAGCTATAACCTTTTCTTATCCAGGTATCTTCTCAACCTCTTCATCATCTCCTCTGAGGCCTCCTCGCCTCTTGCCAGCATCACTATGTCATCTGCATACGCTAGTGACCAAATTCTGATTCCTGCTATCCTGACTCCTCCTAACACCTCGGCCTCCAGCTTACTTTCCATATCCGCAATTAAAATCGCAAAAAGCGTTGGGCCAAGCGGATACCCTTGCCTCAACCCCCAATCTATCCAAAATCCCTCCAAAATCCCCTCTCCTCTTCTTACCTTATCTTTGATCCCTTCATATATCTCCCTTACCCTCTCGATCAGGCCTCTCATTACTCCCCTATCTTCCATCGCCTCTCACAACCTCCCCCTATCCACCGAAGGAAACGTGTATGAAGAACATGGCCCTCAAAATTAACGTAAATAAAACAAAAATTATGGTGTTTCTAGAAAAGGGTGAGAAAACAATATGCAACATTGTGATACACGATAAGAGAATACAATGAGTTGATGACTACGTATATATTGGTAGTCTATTGACCAGGAATCAGCACCCCTAATTTGCAAAGAGTCCGGAGACCTAAATTTGAAAGGGATGTACAAGGCCTGGGTCCAGAATAGTTTTTCAAACAATTATTTTTTTTTGTGAATATATTTTTCTCGAATAAAACAGATATTTGAAATATTCTTCAAATTTTCTATATGGATGATATTGAGTGGATACATTTTAGTTAGTCATAACTGAGGAGATGTTTGAAATATTTTAATAATCTTCTTAGTACTGATTATTCTCACGTTATTCGGCATATGAAGTTTCAAAAGCAGAACATTTTATGAATTTGTTTTCAAAAAATTAAAAATCTCTACGAAAGTCGTGAGCCTAATAATTTTGTAACTACATGCGTCGCGGTTCTGAGCATCATTTCAATGAATTTTAGTATTTAATAAAAATGTATGCTTCTGAGAAATAAGTCGTATCTTTTTATTATTTTTACTTCATCCAATATGCGATGTTACGAAAATACAAATACTTCAATCTGTTTTTAAAAATTCATAATATCTATAGTCTGTCAGGAATGCACATCTTTTCCAACCCTAGCCACGTTACCGTTTACTCGGATTGAATTTAATTCAATTTTTATTCAGTTCTGCAAATTTCGCATTATGACATGAGCTGCTTTTGGGTTTTCGTTTCTATTTGAATAGCAGAATGAATTGAAATTAAATCATTTGAAAAAAATTCCGAACGAAAAATGTAATAGTTGATACTTCAACCAGGAAAGGATTCTTATTTCAAATCCAAAACAGTTGAATTGAACAAATAAGAGAATTATAATAATATAAAAAATATAAATAAGAGAATTCTAACAAAATAGATGAATTTTCAACTAACACATATCCACTTTCAATCAAGCAGTTGCATTTTCAACCAAAAAAGTGGACAATTCTACCAAAAAAGTTATATTCTAAAATCAAAAAGACCAAACTTCTAGAAGAGCTGAGTATTTAACCAAAAAAGATTTTTCAGTCATGAAAGAAAAAAAAAGTGATCCAAAATTTTTAATTTTCAACCCAAGAAGAATTTAATTTTCAACTGGAAAATAGTTGAATTTTCTCCTTGTAAAGAAAAATTGTCAACCAGAAATGGAACATCTACATTCATAGATGGAAAGATTGATGTTTAATCAAAAAAACGATTTTCCAACAGAATAGTTTAATTATAAAACAAATAAATTGAGTTTTGAACAAAAAGTAGAATTTTCTAACAAAATAGTTCAATTTTCAACCAGAAATATTAATTCTCAATGCAAAAAAAAAGTTAATTTTCAACTAAAACTAGGAATCTTCAACGAAGAAAAGATTTTTATTTTAAATCGGAACTAGCTAAATTGAACAAAACAGACAAATTTTCGACAAGTTTTGCTATTTCAGCAAAAAAAGATTTTTCAGTGAATAAAAAAAAAAGTATTCAAAATGTTGAATTCTTAAATAGGAGAGAATTGAATTGAAATCTAAGGATTTTGAATTAGATCAAAATCAAATTCAAAATCCTATTTAACGTACAAAACTAAAGTTAACTCATAGAATTCCTGAAAATAAAAAAAAGAATCCAACGATCAAATTTCGACAACCACCACAAAATGCTCCTATTGTAATTTTTAAAACAAAAAAAAATTGTTTCTTTGAACAAAAATAAAAAACAGGAAAGGAGCATAACAAGGCAACCAACCAAATCCTCTTCCTCCTCTTTTTTACTTCTTTCGTTAAATATTATAAATGCTTCCATATTGTGATTTGATAATAATGAAAATAAAAAAGATGAAAGAAATAAAAAAGAGAAGGAAGGGAATTTTGTTGGTTGCCTTCCCATTTTTCTTTACCCTTTTTATTTCGGTCCAAAGAAATAAATTTTTTTTTCTTTAGTTACAATAGGAGCATTCTGTGGTGGTTGTCCAAATTTGGTCGTTGGATTCTTTTCATTTTTTTTTATTATCTAATGAAAACACGAACTTTCAACAATACATGAATTGTCTACGAAATAGTTGAACTATTAGCTCGTAAAGAAAAAACTGACAACCAAAAATAAGAGAGCTACGTTTTCGGTTGAAAAAAACAAATTTAGAATAGAATTTTTTAATTTTCGTAACATAAAAATGTTGATTTTCAACGAATAGTCTAATTTCCGGCAAATTGTTGAATTTTTAAGCTAAAAATACGTTTTTTTTTTACCAAACATGTGAATTTTCAATTAAATATGTGAACATGGAAAAATACATTTTCAACCAAAATTAAATGGTTAATATTATAATCAAAAAAACAATTTAAATTCACAACTGGTTGACTTCAACGCAGAAGGGCTAATTTTTAACAAAGGACATACATTTTTAAACAAATAGACCAACTTTCAATTGAGAGGATTAATTTTCTACAAAAGAAAAACGAATTTTGAAAAAAATACATGAACTTTCAACCAAAAATAGTCGTATTTTTTCATTGATTTCTATTCATTCAGTTCGCATTAAGCGGTAGTTTTATTTTTTACTGAATCATCAAACTCATGATTGCGCTTGAGGGTTGGAATTTTTCCAAAATTATTTCATAAAGTATTAATTTTTTTTCAAATTGGAACGTTCCAATAACGCTGGAAGACGTTCGAAAATGTTTTTTAGTAAGCACACATTTTTTAATGGTATGTTTTATTGTTTACTGAATTAACAAACTCACGACTGTAGTAGAAGTTCGACAGTTTTTAAAAACAAGTTCGTAAAGTTTTTGTTTGAATTTTTCACTTTCCAATAAGGAAAGAAGATATTAAAAAATATTTTGTAATAGACGTGTATTTTTTTAACTTTTTATAGTTTTATTGCTTACAGAATTACGAAAACTCACGAATTTAGTAGAAGTTAAATATTTTTTCTTTTCACGATCCTCAAAGATTGTTACTGGTATATGATCAAATTTCTACCAAATAGATGAATTTGAAACCAAAACGGAAAATTCCCGAGAAAGCAGTTGCAATTGATAATGAAGCCTTATTTTCAAACAGATAGTAGAATTTCCTAAGAAAATAATATAATTCATAATCCAAAAATAGAATAATCGAATTTTCAATTAGAAAAATAAATTTAAAAAATAAAAACAAGGATTAAAAATAAGCAAGTAAATTTTCAACCAAAGAGATAGAACTTTGAATAATATAATGAATTTTTAGCAAAGAAGTTAAACTATCAACTATCAAAAAAGACGAAATCGCAATAAAAGCAATAGATTCTTAAACAAATTGTCTAATTTGAACTGAACACGATCAATTTCCAATAAAAAATACAATAGTTAAATTCAAAGTTGAAAAATTAATTTCAAAATAATTTTTCAAGAAAAAGGTGAATTCTTGACAAGAAATTTAATGCAAGACTTTTCAACCCATGATATCGGTCAGGGCTAGGAATGTTCAAAAATTAGTTTACAAAGTTTTAATTTTTAAAAATTTTGAATTTTGAATTACACCGGAAAATATTAAATATTCTTTGTACGCGTTAATTCTTTTTCGGCATATATTTTCATTGTTTACTGAATTATCAAACCCAAGAACTCGGCAGAGGTTCGCAATTTTTCAAAAATTATTTTTTTCACAAATAATTAATTTTAAAATTTTTTACTCTAGCCTTCCAGAAACCTTCAAAGTGTGGGGTTGAAGGAAATATTAAGTTCCATTCAATAGAATTCTTCCCTAGAAAATGTTTTACGTTTTTATCAGCAACTACCATTTTAATGGAGCGTTGTCATTCGCGATCAGCTCCCTGGGAATTATTTCCAGTATCGCTATACAAGTCGGAGGGGAAACCACGACATAAGACGAATCGTTTGCAGGCTGCTAAAAAACTTTCTGTGGTGTAGTCACTGACAAATTCTAAAAAATTTCTCTAACGGTGAGACATAGGAATAGTGCAACATAACATTTTTTTGACTGACAACCGCGGCCTTTAGTTTATCTCACTTTAAAGAGACCAGAGTAATCCAGGCCTGTGTTTTGAAAATACCAGCAAGCAGTAACTCTTGCGACTGAAAAGTGACTCATTCGTTGAGATGGTGATTCGGCTATTTGTCGAGCGCAAATTACACAATTTTTCATGAGATCCTCCATGAAGGGCTCTCAGATGAGCTTGAGTAGCGCTCAATTCTGACATATGGCCTTTGGATAAAATCACCGGATGCTTCGCGTCGAAGGATATGAGAGCCTTTTCTAATCAACCTTTAAGCCAGCAAAGTCTACCTTGTGAAAGATAATTAGGTTCAGCCGTTAATATTTTTCTAAATTAAATTTTAAGTGGGCTTGATAAATTATCATCTTCCTTATAAAGTAGTTTTATGAAGAGAATATAAATGAAACGACTGCAATATGCCAATTTCAACCAATGCGGTCCAAACCACCACAATTTGTTATCAAGGATCTCTGATGGCGAGACACCTCTTGATGCAGAAACTGCTGGATTTTCAGCGGTAGGAACGCACTTCCATTTTATAATCAGAGTTTTACTTTGTATCGCCAAAACCCGATTGGCGATAAAGGTGGGTCAGGTTAACTGTCCTTTTTTAAGCGAGTTTTAAACAAGTAAAGAGTCTTTCCATTAATATATCGGAATATTGTCTAGATTAAGGTCTCTTTCTACCTTTTGAAATAATGTTAATAGGACGGCAGCGCAAAGCTCTAGATGTAGAATTGAAACGGTAGCTGATGGAGTTACCTCAGATTTAGTTATGGGAAGCGTTATGTGCGGATCATTAAGGTCTCGTAATATTCTTTAATATACTATTGCACCATATCTTTTCATGAGAGCGTCAGCAAATCTGAGTAGCTCACAGACTGTTTTAATTGATATTTGTTCTGTCCAGCGAACAATTTTAAGGTCCTGTAGCAATGGAAGATTCAAGTAATAATTCTCTCATTAATAAACAAGATCGTCGGGTAATTTTGTATCACGTTCTAGTTCACGCAGCCAGAGTTTATTTAATTTTTATTTATTTATTTAGCATAAGTCCCTAGGGCTAAATAGCCCTCTAGGAACAGGAGATACATGTACTATTACTAAAAATACCGTCGCTGGTCGAAGAATAATAATCATAAGTGCGAGAGTGAAAGTGCTAGCTAATTGTGTGAGATTGAAGAGGATAAATATTGAATTAGAATGCAGAGTTACAACAAAGTATTATATATATTTTCTCGCAAACCTATAAACCGAAGGGTGTAATTGAGTTGTATAAATTAAAATATGAGTGTAGGTGTAACATCTGTTTGAGGTATTGAGGCGCTGACTTACTTACTTAGTAGATAAAAGCGTTACCAACTCGAGATTTCTAGAGTGGGATTGTCAATATGAATCAGATACATAAAAAAAGATTTTTTGAAGTGGAAATAGGAAGGCGCTTACCTAATTGATACAGGCAGTTTGTTCCAGAGTCAAGCACCCCTAACTGTGAAAGACCGTTATAATTTAAACGTTCGGTGCTTTGGAACTATCATTACCTTTTTTCTTTCTCGAAGTTTGGAATGGGCAGGCAGATTTTTGTCAAAAAATTCATGAATAATTGAAGATATATTCTCTTAGCTACATTCAGAAGCCCTGCTTGCTTTCGATAGTTTGTTAGGTCTACATATTTAGGTAAATCATAGATGAAACGAATACAGGCATTGAGTGCTCTTTCAAGTTTAGAATTGAGTGAATCTGTTATGTCATCATATACTATGCAACCAAAATCAAAGTGTGGCAGAATCAAGCTCTTAATCAGAAGTATACGAATGGAAACCGGCAAGGACTCTTTACTTCTTCTTAGTTGGTGCAGAATTCTGAATGTTTTTCTCGAGATGTCGATTACGTGCTCTTTCCAGGATAGGGTTCTGTTCAGTATGTATCAAAGATATCTTACAATCTGAACAAAATCTATAATCCCCCCACTGATCAGTAGCGGCGAGAGAGTCATTATCACTTCAGAAGATGTGAAAGAGGATGGCCCAATCACAATTGCTTTCTTTTTAGCAGGATTGAGTGAAAGCCGATTAGTACTTGCCCAATGCACCACCCTATCGATATCCTCCTGTACGAGGGTAAGGAGATTTCTTAAGGAGGCTACAGGGCCCGAAAGATAAAGTTTGAAGTCACGAGAACTACACGGGTTACCCATCCCAAAGGATCGTACGATCTCGAGATAATTGAAAATACTATTCTTTCAGTTGCTACTAGTGGATCTGTTGTCAAGATTTCAAATTGAAAATGATCTTTTTTGGCATTCCAGTGCAAACTTAGAACTGCTCTACTTTCAGTTTCTTCTTGTGAAAAACTGATCGTATCATTAGCTGAGAAAACGTGTAAGTTCTTCAGTATTGTGGGTTCATAGAAGCCCATTTTTAAATTAAAAAACCTCCACTAGTGATAAGTTTATCCAACTCGACTACTTTAAGAACGGCAGAATTCAAGTCATCTGCTACAAACAGTACGTCGTCAACATGAAAATCATGTTCGAGGATTTCTTTTGCTGAAGGATATTTAGTTACGGTGAGAAGTTGAAAATGAGAAATATTTTGCGACGGGTCGCGGCTATTCAAGATACGTTGGTACTCTATATCACAAAGATCAACTAATATCTGTCGCAACATTTTACAGATATCGGCTACCAATGCGAATAGCTACGAATGCCATAGAAGAATGATATACGTAATGTCAGCTTGATGCTTCAGTCCTACCTCTAATTGATCATTAAGTGAATTTACACAGGATCTATGGGATGAAGCATTAAAAACTACGCGGACGCGAGTAGTACTACTTGTTTCCCAGATAACGGAATGATGCGGTAAATATACCGGCTTTAAATGAGAATAATTGTTTACAAAAGGATTTTCAATTTCTCGCATATGTTCTAATTGTTCATATTTCTTCAGGAATTTATTCTATTTGTGATCTAATTCTGCATCATCTATTAACCGACTTCCAATCCAAAACATAAATTGTGCAATGTGAAACAATTCACCAAAAGCTTCTTGACTATCTTTCTTAAATGGAAGATGCACGGCGTATCTACCATTTGGATTTCGACTATGTGTGTTGGGAAAATATTCTTTCAATTGTTCCTCATTTTTTGTGAGATAGATTTTTTCAGGAACTTTTTCTAGTTTTCAAAAACGAGTGAGATCTCTGTCAATATCTTCTATAGAAATACAAGTATGCATTGAAGTTACAGTGTTCGCTGAAAAAAGTTAAATTCCTCAAAGAACCTGAGATACTGCAACCAAATATTGTTGATTGGATAGTAAAGACATTGGGGGGTCCTTGTATAAGACCAGGTTGCATAAGTGAGCCATAATAATTAGCTCCGATAACAAGATCGATTTTATTTTCTGTACAAAAGGGTCGGGATCTGCTAGCTCAAGGTGAGAGAGATATTCCATTCAAAAATTGGTTACCCGAGGTGGCACATATTGCGTGACACTTCTTAATACCAACATTTAGAGCAAGGCGCCTGGTCTATCTTTATTATGAGGAAAAGCAGCTAGATTGATTCGCGATTTTGCTGTCCCGATATAGACATCATACATTCCTGACACTATTGTCAAATTAAAATTCCTCTCAAATTGTTGGATAAGTAGTACGTTGATCTCGCAAATTTGTTTAAAGTAAAAGAGACTATGAACTTTCATTTTTAAAGCCACAAGATTGACCAAATTCACAAATAAGCCACAAAGGCGTACACGCACTCACGAAACATTGATAGAAAATAGAATACTCGAGATCTGTATGAAGTTTCGCTAGATAGAGCGAAGAAAAGAAATTAGGTACTCTTAACATGTGCATTACACGGTGATCAAGAGCTCTCTGAAATCAAGTTTTTCGGAATTGACGCGAGGGGCAAGGTCTCCATCACGTGATAATTACAAATTTCTTCAAATTGGCGCGAATCCAACATACAACATGTACGTATACCTTGGTAGTCTATCGCGCAGGGATCGGAGCCCCTAACTTTTAAAGAGTCCGATGACCTAAATGGTGCAGCAAGGATCTGATTCGGATCCAAAACCATAAGAATTTGAAGGGGCTGGATCCGCACCTAGACATTTGAGATTTCAAAAATTCTGGACCTGAACCCAAACACTTTAGAACTTGAGAGATCCGAGTTCGGACCCGAACCCTTAAGAACTTAAAGGGTCCAGTCCGGTCCCGAACCCTGAAGGAACCTTGTAACCTATGGTCCAGCCTGGAAGGTTCCTTCAATTACATTTGTGAAATTTCGAAATTGGTCTTTTTGATTAAAAAATTTAACTTCATTGGTAGAAATTGAAACTTTTGTTGTTGAAAATAAAACTTTTTGATTGAAAAACAATTTGTGTTAGTTCATGATTCAAATTTCATCAACTGGTTAGAATTCACAGAATCAAACGAATTTCAACGTTCAGAATTCGTCGTTTTGCAGGAATCGAAACCCCTATTCGTAAAAGGGTGTGGTAACCTGAACGGTCCAGCAAGGCTCCTGTCCGGACGCGGGCCTTCAAGAATTAAAAGGGTCCGTGTCCGAACCTGAACCATTAAGAATTTAAAAGGTCCGGCTCCTCTAACATTTTTCATTGTGAAACTTGAAACTTCCCTACATTTTAGCTGTAAATTTCCAAAATTAAAAACTCTTGAATTATGAAAAATTCAAAGTTCTATCATTTTCAACATTTACAATGGGGGAGTTTACCACTGATCAGAGTGTGCGATCTGTTCGGGTCCGAGTTCTGCGAAAATTGAAATTTAATGAATGAAAAATAGGTTCTTCTACACAAATTATTACTAAAAGTTTATAATTTATTTGTAAGATAAAGTAAAAGAGTAAGTCATTCAGTTGGAAGAGAAAAAATGATAATATTTTAATTACTGGTCATTTTTTCTTGAGTAGTTCTGAAATTTGCAAACATAACATTATTTTCGACTGAAAAAATGCAAATTAGGTGTTTTGATAACATTTTCTATTTTTTTACCAAATAATAGAACAAGATAATAGAATAATTAAACAAGAAGAAAAGGTAAATTTTCAACTAAAAAAATAAATTTCCAACCAAAAATGGAATAGTGCAATTTTCAGATGAAAAATTAAATTTCCAACATTACAGTTCAATTTGCAACAAAATAAGTGAATTTTGAAATAAAAAAGAAAACATATTCATCCAAAAATGCAGTAGTTAAACTTTATGCTAAAAAAATTAATTTTCAACAAAAAAAGCGAAATTTTGCAATAGAATAAACGAATTTTCAGCCAGAGAGATGAATATTCAACTAAAGTAATGAATCTTCACCCAAAAAAATTACTTTTCAACAAAGTAGTATAACTTTGAACCAAAAAAGATGAATTTTCAACAAAAAATTGAATATTTGATATTTCAACCAAAAAGATTTTTAATATTTTATTATTAGATAAAAACAGTTGAATTTAAACAAAAAAGAAGAACTTCAAATGAAATACTCAATGAATATGCCTTTATTTATAAACATAATTTCTTAACGGAGATATAAACTAATCGAAAATAAATTTAATTCGATCATTAATTGTTCTTTAATTGCTACTGAATTTTCGTACCCATACATTATTTATGTGGATATGAGAATATTTACTCAAGGATTGCTACATATTTAAACAAAAAAAAAATTTTTAATTTATTCGCTTGTTTTTAAGAAATTCTGAACCTCTACTACAGTCGTGAGTTTGATAAAATAAAAACTCTATAAAATTGTTTTTAACAAATTCCGAGCCTCCACTGTAGGCACGAGTATGATAATTCAGTAAGCAATAAAACTATACACCATTTAAAAATTGCACGTGTACTAAAAAATATTTGTTTATTTTCAGTTGAAAAGTCTACTATCAAATTTTTTGTTAAGAATTCATCTTTTTTTGTTTTAAAATTCATCTATTTTTGTAGAAATTATTTCAGATTTTTGGTTAAAAATAAAACTTTTCGTTTGAAAATTATACTGTTTTGGTTGGAAATGTACGTTTTGGTTAAAAATTCAACTATTTTGTAGAAATTCTGTATTTTCGACTTCAAAATATAATAATATGGTAGAAAATTCAACTATTCGTTCGAAAGTTAGAAAACTTTGTTAACAATTAATTTTCTTAGTTGAAGATTCGGAACTTGAATAAAAAGTTCATTTCTTTGGACAAAAATGGAACTGTTTTGTCCAAAATTTGTCCTTTTTCTAGGAAATTGATCGTCTTGATTGGCAGTTTAACTATTTGTTTAAATATGTATGTGTTTTGCTGAAAATTCGTCTTATCTCGTTAAATTTGCCGGGTTGCAAAATTGAAGATTTTGGATGATATTTTCTTTCCTTATTTACTGGAAAATCTGCCTTGATTAAAAAAATCCATACTTGTTGAAAATTTGTCTTTTTCATCAAATTCAACTGTTTTTGATGTAAAATGAAAATCTTTTCTTGGCTAAAGCACTATCTATTACATTTTTCGTTCAGAATTAACATTTTTTCGTGGAAAATTCGACTACTTGTTTGCAAGTCAAACTATTTTCTTAATGCATAAAAATAGTAAGATGTTAACCCCCCAGCCGCTATCAAAAATATATAACGTTATTTTTGGATCAACTCGAAATGAATTCACGATCGAAATTTAGTCGGCAAAAATCACGCAATATAGGTGGGAAGGGGGTAAAACTTATTGACCCTAAAAAAGGGGTTTTTGATTTTTCAGCTGCTTGTTGGGTATGTGAAGCCAGTTGATTCGCTAGTCTCCCGCCATGAGGAAAATATGTCGCATTTTTTAACGTGTTTCAGAAATACGTTCACTCAAGTTTATTTTTCGCTGATAAAATGTGTCCTGGTGGGGTTAGATATACGACTTTGTATGGTATAAAAGCCGCGACGGAAGCAGAAGAAATATAATCATTTCTCAAAAAAAATGATTCCTGCAATTATATTCTTCTTCGTTTTCCTGACTGTGGCTCTTCTAATTGGAGCTGATGCCAAACCCGTTTGCCAAAAATGCGAGTATGTAAAAGAATGTTGTTACTTCACTAATTGCGAAATTATTTTCTTTTCTGTTCTTTTTTGTCTTAACTTCTTTAACTTTGCTTATGCTCGATTGCATCTTTCAACTTTTTTCTGCAGCCTGTAAAAAAAGAGTGGTTTCCTGTATTCATTCACGTGTTGAATCCTGGTAATGTCACATAATTTTTTAAAGCTGAAATATATTGTTTTATGAGGAAAAATATGAGGCACGTATTTTTTTTCATCAAAAAAATTTGTTTCCATGTTCTCAGGACTAGATGAATATTTCTTGTAGCATAAATATAAAGTATCGAAAATACAAAGTTTTGATATTTTCTTTCGCAGGGGGGCGGAGGGCTGAAAAGTTTTTTAGTAGGAGTAAATGATTTTTTTTATTATCCAAGTCAACGGTAAAAGCTATGCCCATGATTTCATTATTGAATTGCTGTGCATTACATACCTCATAAAAAATGATCTTATGTTCGAACTTTTCTCAAATTTTTGTAATCCAGTATTGAAAACCATCAAGACAAAAATTTGGCTTTCATAGTCGACTTGCAGTCAACTTCAGTACATAGTTTGTTTATGAATGACATATTTACACATGTATGGGCATTACATATATGAAAAATATTAAATTAAAGTATATCTTATTTGCCAGCAATTTTAAGTTTTCGGGAATTTTGGTAATTAGAAATTTCTGGAATTTGCTCATTTTATGAAGTTGAAATTTCAGGATTCTGAAAATTCTAGTTTTAAATTTTCGGAAACTAGACGCTTCTGAATTTTTCTAGGTTTATTAACTGTTAGTTTCAGAATGTCTCAGTTTCATTACTGAACATTTTTTGTAGTTTCCTCCCTGTAATTGTAAATTTTCGAAATTTTCAAGTTTCGTTATTATATTTTTGGCATTCTTCACTATTCAGGATTTTTATTTTTCGGGAAAATTATGTCATCTCAAATAACTTAAACTTCTTTGAAACATGAAACTATCAATATTTAAAAAACCAATTGATATTTTCACAAAATTGTTCTATATTATGAAAAAGTAATTTTTTCTATATGAAGTTTAGCGAGGACAGAAATCGCACGATATCTTTCTTATATTATATTATTTATATATATTGTAACAAGGCAAAATTTTAACATCAAAAATTAACCTTTATTTATTTATTATTTTAAGTCGGGTACCCTCCGCTGCGTGGCACGACACTCCAGGGGCATATTTTAAGTTAGATTTAAGAATTTAGGATTAATTTTTGGTTTCGTTATTTTGTTTATTATGAACCTTGCCTCGACCTTCAATCTACGGGGGACATCGAGGGATTTTGGAACTCTGAAGTGCACCAGAGAACTGAGATTCGCTTGTTAACGTCGTACTCCAAGAATTGAGATTCTCGTGTTGAATCTAGTTCCCGCCTTTTCGCTTGCTGTCTCCAATAGTCCCGGAACCTGGCTGGAAACCTTGGATGCCTCCAGAGCTAGGGATGACTCCGGATTATTTTCCCTAGACTTTGGGAATGAACGTAGTAGCCTCGGAGCTATACCTTGGTCTGCACCAGTAATCCTTATGAGGGAGGAAGTCCTCACATCCCCTAACAGGGCCCTCGACGCTACCGCACTGGCCGAGAAACCAGCCTACTCAAGACTCCCGCGATGGGATGCGAATCAGGTCTGGTTGTCCCCGATTTGTTGTCGTATGTGTACCAAATGCGGACAACTCTCGTGCCAGAGAGGACGAGAGCTTCCTCATTTACCGGAAATGCTTCGGATCTACACTTAGATATTTTTACTTAATTACAGCCTTCAATTGAGCCGCCCCTGTACCTCTTTTTGTTTTGGCGGCACGGCAGAGAACGAGTCTAGCGGCATGGCACCAACCACACGGCAGCGCCGAGGACGCAACCAATCAGCGCCAACCCGTGGGGACTCACCCCAAAGGCGGGCGAGACGACGCGCTCAACGCAGCGAGAGGTCACACCGGCTAACGTAACATTTTCGTTGTTTAAAACAGTTTGTAATAGTAGAGTCAGTTCCTTTTTGGTTTGTGAGGTCAGACCAAATTCCTGTCGCCGGGAGGTTTGGGTACTTCGCGGATCCTCGTGTCTTTTTTTTAATGGGGTTAAATGCTTAGTTAGATCCGTGGAGTTTTTTTTGGTGTGATTTCGCTTTCGTAAAATGGACACGAGGGCATCCTCGGGACTCCAAGTCAACCGGCCGACTTAAAATTCTCTCAATATGATTGACATCTTGTAGTGGAGAAATCAGTTGCTATCGGGCTTTACTTCTATTTTTTCGCGGAAAATTATGTATCACGCCTAGTCGGCTTTTCCGTGGTTTGTAGAGTTCTCACAACGCCATCTTGGCCTCGTGCTGATTATAACATGTCCGCTCCGAAAGTTTAATAATGTCGCAAAATTAAATTCGGGTTTTATCTTCTTTTAGTACCAATGCTAATGATAATTTGATGGGACTGTCCCACTAATTTTATTCACTTAGACCCCTGGAGTATCGGCCGAACGGCTCAGCCGTATGTAATTCATTAATTTTTGCAGTAGTAGTAGTAGTCTCTAGCCTAATTTTTGTTTATGAAATTGTCGTCGATTATTGAGTTTGGTTCGTTACCATAAAATTCTAAAATGGCGTTTTATTCTGCTATCGCTTAAAATTTTCCGGTTAGGTATTTTTCAAGCGGGTCAGGCGTGGCCATGAGCTATTGACCACTGTAAAATGGCTACCGAATTCTCTTGTCTTGAACAAAGCAAATTGTAATATCTGACTGCATGGCCCCGCCTGCCTGAAATCAAATTGTCAAATCGAGTAGATTGCCTCCCCTCATTCCTTACTAAATAAAATTTGTACACGCCACTTGTTTAATTGAAATCCGTGTTTTATTTACGAGAAAGATGTATTTCGAAAACCCTTAAAAATTCCCGATCCGACTGACTCACTCCCCTCTATCAACAACTTTAACCCATTAGCGCCTGAATTAATTTAGGGTTTCAGAATTGCATTTTTGTTATATGACTAACACTTTAGGTCTACCTGAGTACGAAATGACCATTGGTTGTTGAAAATTCCTTTTACTTAGGGAGAGATAGGGTGATGCCGTACGGCATCACTAGGCGCCTGCGGGAGCAATACCTACTCCATGTGTGTTAGTGCGTTCCCCGGTTATGTTCGTGCGTTTTAGTAAAGTTGTATGCAAAAGGAACGAAAATTGGAGTGAAATAAGATTATATACGAGGTTGTGCTACGTTTATTGTTGTTGGTGTGTTCAACGTATAACCGGATAACAGGTAAGGTTTTTTAAAATCATTGTAAAACATACAATCCTTTAATTCTTAACTTGTGAACGATTATAATATCGTTTTCTTATCTTTGGTGAAGCAGTAAGTTCCACGGTCTACCTTCATCATGTTATTTTTAGAGTCCAAAGGGATATCTTTTGGGAGATGACTTTCACGAACAGTGCCCGTCCCTTCATAACCATTCTTCTTCAGATGAGACAATAGTTGAAAACTAGTGAATAAGTTATCAAAATAGAACTTTATTGGCAGCACATTGACGTGAGGAGGAAAATTGTCAATGATTTGAAATAAGGGAGCTGCACATTTTCCAAATAATTTTTCATATTGTTCATTTCTTTGAATGCTCTTACCTTGGTAGATTTCAAAAGAAATAAGATATCCATCTGGAGCATTTATGCTCCAAACTTTGTACCCAAAACGTATGGGCTTTCCTCTTATAAACTGTTTGCAAGAATGCTTTCCGAACTACTGAACCATCGACTCATCATAGTCCATAGAGTCAGTAGGGATGAAGTTTTCATGAAACTTTTTTTGAAGCAAATCTATAAAGAGTATCAATTTCCACATCTTGTCATTCAAGTTGATTTTAGTGCTATCAGCACAATGAAGGAAGCGGTGGATCGTCAAGAATCTGTCTCGCCTCATAGAGTTATATACAAGAAGGTTTCTGAGATCGCTATTTTGGTCCCAGAAACTTCTCTTGGATGGCGCAGACATATACCCAGATATACAGAGGGTCCAGAGACCGTGTGGCAACCTAGTGTCATTTTTGCTGATTGGCTCAGTTTTCTCATAGATATTTTGGTATATATAGATATACTACACTATACATAGAAAACCTAGACGTAAAATGGTGGCATCCTTTCGCAAAATGGCGACATCCGGCTAGGTTGCCACACCGTCTCTGGACCCTCTGTACCCAGATAAGATAAGAATGGCTATGAATGCTTTCATTTCATCAGCATCGATTTTTGGATCAGTGCAATTCAATACGGCTGCATACTACTGTGACTGTTCAACCAAAAGATTAATTACTGAATTGTCGAAAAACATTTAAAACATCTCAACCGGCGACTTATCCCTGAATTGGGAATAGTTACCATCAGGAAAGGGCGCTGAGGCCTTCTTGAGGTCTTCTTTTATCCAAGTTTTTGATTTGTTTTGGTTCTTATTTTTCTTTGTTTTTTGGTTAGCAGGCTCATACTCTGCATCGCTGTCGTTGGTCTCCAGAGATTCACTTGAAAATGACGCTGGAGGGATCTGCCCCGAAGTGGTGCGAGCCGAACGACGCAGGACTTGCGGCAGTTCCGAGTTGGCTGTCAAAACGACTTCACACCTTGAATTTAGTTGGCGCCCAGAAAGATTGTTAGCCATCCCTCATTCATCTTCATTACCCAAGTCTTCATCTGTTAGAAGAGCAGGTTCTGGTGGCTCTATATACATGCACCGGGATTCAACGGAGGGATCTTCTTCCTCCAGCAAAGCCAGTGCTTTATGCACAGTTACATCCCTATCGCAATAAACAATAAAATGTTACTAATAATGCCTATAAATGTTCCGAAATGTTGAAATCCTAAATAAAATGCGATAATACTCTATTTTGTATCGTCAAAGCAAACAATAACCTTATATAGTGAAATGACCCGCTAACCGCCTAGCGGTGCCAAACGGCATCGGCAATATTTCTCACGTAATATAACACAACCAACAAACCGAAACCGATATCTAACGACACCCTCGACATCAGCAGAGCTTTGAGCCAAAAAAATTACATCATTTAAGCATATAAATAATTTCAAAAATTTACAGTAGGCTTGGGACGCACATCCATTTTCGCAACTTTGCAGCAAACAGCAGACAGACAGCGATCGTGCCAGTAGAGAAAACGTCACGCAGTGTCGAAAACGGTCGTGGGGAATCCCCCTGAGCTTGCTGGACAAGCTTTAGGTTATTTCGTGCGGTTGTGACACACAGGCGACAATTGACGCGCAAATTTCAAACAACGTCAAAGTGATGCCATATGGCATCGCTAGGCGCTAATGGGTTAACCAAAGGGCTGATGCTAGCCCGGGCATAAACCTGGCCCACGCCCCGTACATTGAGTTTTGAGTGTCCGGTTGGCGCAAGTGCTCCTGGCGCCCAACAATCAATTAGATTAATTTTTGTTTGCTTTGATAAATGTTAAAATAGTGGGCGTGGTCCCGTACGAATAAATTTCTCATTGAAATATAACGTTACAATATTTATATATATTTAGAAATATGTACGCTATGCCAGGAAAATTTATTTATTTTTTGTAATTGGGAAGAATGTAGATTGTACTACAAACTGCCGCAAGGAAAATTAATTATGTCATTTTGTTGCCGAGATAAGACTTAAAATAAATTTCGTTACGTTTTTCGTAATTCAGTGCAATACAAAAACAGCCCCAAGTTTATGGAAACAAATATGGACCAAAAGAAAAATACGTGTCTCCTAATTTACCTTGGAAATTAATTTTTCCCAGAGTGAATGACGCCTGAAACAAAAGACCTTGGATACTAATGGGCCCGAGTGGGGAACCTCACATAACAACCTTGTGAGGCTCTTCACTCAAGGTGATCGCTAGATAGATTGATCAGCAATCTATGTCGGGACAGTGTTGCGGAACGAAAGTGTTATTTGAATAAATAACACGAGAATTCTAGATTAATCTGAAAAATCTATACCTTATACCTACCTACCTACCTATCTACACATTACTATTTCCAAACTATTTTTTGTTTGGCTTAATGGTATAATAATAATGATAATAATAATAATATAGGGCTGAGCAAAACTCTAAATAGCATGTCTCATGGGTTCAGAGTACATGATAACGAGGGTGGTCATCAATTGGCCCATCTTCTATACATCGATGATCTGAAGCTGTACGCTAGTTCGGACAAGAGACTGCAGCAAGTGATCGATGTCACAAAGCAGTTTTCCAACGATATCCATATGGAGTTTGGACTAGATAAATGCAAAACAGTGCATTTAATCAGAGGAAAATTAGGGACCGCAGAACAAGAGAACGAATTCGTGAATGACATCGAGGCAATGGCTGAGGGCGATTCGTATAAATACCTGGGTTTTCTCGAATCCAAGGGTATTCAGCATACGATAGTTAAGAAAAGCCTAACGACTGCCTTTACTACAAGACTCAGATTGGTTCTGAAGAGTTCTCTTAACTCGTCTAACAAGATCAGGGCAATGAACGCCTATACCATCCCTGTTCTCACGTACTCCTTTGGGCTCATTAAATGGTCGAACACCGACCTCGAACGACTAAACAGAATCATCCGCGTAGAAATGACGAAACACCGTATGCACCACAGTAATTTGTCGATCGAAAGGGTAGTTCTACCATGACATAGAGGGGGTAGGGGCATTGTAGATGTCAGGAAACTGTGTGAGTCACAAATTATACAGTTGCGGGACTATTTTAACAGCACGCGAGATGTTACGCTTTACAATACGATCTGTAAAGCGGATCTTGACTACACGCCCTTGAATTTGTCCTCAGAGGAGGCCTTGAATATCAGGGCAGAAACCATAGAGGAATTAGAAACGCAATGGAGACAGAAAGCCATCCACGGCGAACACCCCAAAACGTTAGATCAATATGAAGTGGCTGGTGAGATATCCAATATTTGGCTGAGAAAGGGAGTCCTGTATCCAGAAACGGAATGATTCGTCATTGCGATTCAGGATAGGGTTGTCAGCACCAGGTATTATCGCAAACACGTGTTACATCAAGACGTGGTTGACCGGTGCCGATTATGTGGATATACCAACGAATGCATCGAGCACATTATTGATGGTTGTCGCGTAATGGCTCAAAGAGAATATACGCACAGACATAATGATGTGGCGGGAATTATACATCAACAACTTGCCCTAACCCTAGGACTCTTAACAGAATGGATGCCTTTCTACAAATACATTCCAATGCCCGTTTTAGAAAATGAAGATTACATCTTATATTGGAATGTGACCATCCAGACGGATCATTACATCCGAGCCAATCGACCTGACATCGTGATGCGAGAAAAAAGAGGCGCATGAATATACCCCAAATTCCATAATACCTAAGTTTCATTTGACCGAAAATCAATTTGCCGAACAATTATTTAATATAATTTTTATTTTGTCGAATTGTCAACTTACATAACCTCTATTTGTCCTAACTACCAATTATCATAATTTTTATTGTACCGAATTCTCATTTGGCATAATTTTCGTATTTTCGAATTTTTATTCACCATAATCTTTATTCATTCTAATTTTAATTTAATCTAATTTCTGTTTTTCCGAATTTGTATTCGACATAAATGTACTTTTTCCGAACTT